>LTAE01013200.1:0-12885 GCA_001647135.1 Pontederia paniculata
AGTCCATATCATCGGATATGTCCTTGAGACGAGACAAATCCAGTTTTACCTGGAAAAAGGCACATGCATAATTTAAAATACTGTGTTTAAATTATGATAGGAAAATGATAACAGTGTCTCACCATCACAAACATGGAACCCTCAGGTTTACTTGGAAAAGTGATGCAGTCAATATCCTTGAGTTTATTATAGGAGATATCTGCTGTTTCCTTTAACATATCTACAGTTTTCTTGAAAAAGGCTTCTTCTGTATTTTCAAATATTTGAGGAATCGCCCCCTGATGCGTCAATACACATTAGTGATAAATATAACAGAATTTGACCCTTTTTTGTCAAAAGATATCCCAATTTTGATATTGAACCACATGCTAATTAACATTTATTTCTTTAATGAAATCTTGAATGATGTAGTGTACTGATGATGATTCGCATTCGGAACTGATAATATGAACCATTAAGTGATCTGATATGTATTTGGCTGCAAAAATGGGTCATGCAGATATTTCTAACCAGAATATTCATACAACAGAAAAAAAATGTAGAAATTAGTAATAACAATTACATATTACGTTGAAGTTACATAAACTATGTAGGGTCTGAACATTAAGTATAGAATAGAGGCTTATATCATCAATAAACATTGTGCATTATAACTAAGTACATTAACAGAACATATCATTCACAATGCATTAGGTTTCCGTCGAATATGCCCTTTGGGGAAGTTTAGTTTTATGAAGGGCAGCAGATTTGCACAATAGAGGTTTATATCATCAATAAATATTGTGCATTATAACTAAGTACGTTAACACGGCTTATCATTCACAATGCATTAGGTTTCCGTCGATACATATGCCCTTTGGGGAAGTTTAGTTATATGAAGGGCAGCAAATTGTACACAAAGATACTCAATTGACTAACCATTTGCCAACAACCAATGGTTCCTCATAGAAGACTTAAATGTATAATCTAGAAGAAACATTTTAAAGCCGATATTAAAGTGAGACACTTGAACAAGAAATCTATAACAAAGTGCTTTTACTCGGTTAAAATTGATATGGGCCTTTCGAAATGTAAAAGTAAATGAAGGTCAAGACTTCTGATTGGAGTGCAATGCGTTAACGAGTTCATTTGTGAAGCATATCTTTACTAGAACTATTTTCTCCTATAAAAGCAATTACTGGATATACTTGTTATCATCTTGTCAATTAACTGCCCTGCAGATATACTAATAGACAAAAGGTAGATCCATTACTACGAACATCGGATAATAAGGCCATGTTACCTTAATAATTTCCACGATGCAACAAATCACATAAATCGTAGGTGCTAAGAATATGAAAATGAAAAATAGCTACTCCACACTATCTTGTAGGAATAAGGGAAGAACCTAAATCTGCATACATCCACAATGTATTCTGCAATAAGGCAAGAGACAATGCTAACCTGAATAAACGTTGCAGGATCTGTGGAGATATCAAGGTAATTCTTAAGGCAGTCCACAATCTGCAAAGAAGAGACAGAATAAATTAGGCGAATTCCTAAGGGAACTAGCATGGCAGAGATTATACAGATAAACACCTGACATAGGCTGATTAACACTCCTGATTCTCCGAAAAAAAACTATAATCATGCACATTTTTAGCATTCTTTGGCAATTTATGTACTTAGGGTGACTAAAAGATAAATTTGTCATATTCTCCCTATATTCTTGAAAGAGAAATAAATACTTGGTTTTCTTGTTCTATAATTTTGTACTTCCAGGATGAACACATTATGTCAGTTTTTTTTTCTTTTTTGCGGAAGCATATTATATGGCAGTTGAATGTTATATTTGGTGGCACTTCAGTTGAAGTGAGAACTTGACGAAGAACCTTTCCATAACTATCACCAAAGCTGCATAATAAATGAGCCGAATCCAGGATTTGAAGTGTTAGGAGTCACCTAAGTTTGGTAAAATCAATGAATAGATCACTCAATTTTCAGCATATACTTCACTCGACTAAAATTCTGTTAATATTTTTGTGAAAATATAAGGGTTAATACATCACTCAATTTTGGTTTTCAACAAACCATCACCAAATCAACCTTAACAGAGAATTTTGAACTTGAAGAAGAAACTATTTCATGAACATCACCAAATAAGCCTAACACAGAGAATTTTGGACTTAAAGAAGAGCCTTTTTCATGACCATCACCAAATCAGCCTAACACAAAGAAAGATTTGAATCATTTCTTGGAATAAATATTCTCTAAATGTAAATACAAACATGTTCAATATTAGCGTGAAATTTGTCGCCAAAACTGAGATTTGGTTAGTAAAACCAAAACCAGCTAAAATAACCTTACTGAAAACGATTAGGACTCCAACAATAACAAAGGTCACATGAGTAGTCGCAATTGATAGAAATCCATATAAATGTTCTATCTTTCACTCTGAAAGCAACCTGTTTCTTCTGTCTCAGATGCTTTTGGCCAAAGAATAATATTTTATTCTTATAGTGTCATCTTAAGAAACTAATAACCTTCTTTATACTCGAACATTCATACTTAGAACGATTGTGCTAGACAATTTCTCATTCATGAATAAAAAATTGCTTACGTTTTGCAGACAGCATTCTAGTTATCCTTGTGAACAGCAATCAAACCTCTTATCAGCCCTTCAATAGCCTCATTATATCCTCAAATAGTGAACTATCCTACTTCTTGCCGTAGAATTTGTATCAAATCAGTTTCTCATCTGAATAATCTTCGGCATCCAAGTATTGGTCAGAACTAGATGGAAATATGAAATTGAACAATAAAAGCAGTGAACTTTTAGTTTATATTTATACTAAAAGGCACTCATGTGAGGCAAATCATTTACCCTATGCTTTTGGCATGGATCAAAACTAAAAGACGTCAACTTGATTACCTTCCTGGCATTCGAAACCCTGAATGTGGAAGTATTGCACTTAATTTGGTATTATGACGAATATAAAATGTTATGGGTTGTCACTCTTTCTAGAAGCTTAAGCAGACCTATTTTATGTTTTTGTGATATAAAGTAGAAAATGAACCTTTGTTTCCTTTAGTACACCATGTGGATCATTTGTCGCATTCCAACCAAGCCGCCATCCAGGGACTACCCATCTCTTTGATATGGATCCTAGCGTAAATACTGGAACAACATGGCCAAACACTCCCATAGGCACAAATGGTTTGAACCCAAAAACCAAATGCCCATATACTTCATCCGCAATGATCAATATACCAAGCTTCTTTGCAGTACTGGCAACCTGAGAAGATATAAAGAGTCAACAACATCTCACACACCTATAATTTTAGGCACATTGGTAGTGTAAATGTCTATAAATTCAATAAGCTTCAAACGTATAAACCAGACCTCTTTCATTAAGAAATAAACTATTTACCTTAGACAAATGTTCATAGGTAAAGACATTTCCACATGGATTACCAGGGTTGACAATGACCATAGCAACAGTATTCTTGTCTGCAAGAGCTTCTAAACTATCAAGGTCAACTTCCCAATCCCTCTCGGGGAGAAGATCAAAATGACGAACTTCAATTCCATTATAGGCAGCTCGAGCCTCATAAAATAAATAGCCTGGCCTCGGGAGTAATATGTTTGCACCAGGTCGAGCAAGGATGGAAATTACTATCTCTATTGCTTGCGAACAACCATTTGTGAGGTAAATATCATTAGGAGATAATTTGTAAGGAAGATCATTAGAGAGGTGATCTGCAATTACCCTGTGACATAAAAAAGCAATGATCAATATACCAAGCTTCTTTGCAGTACTGGCAACCTGAGAAGATATAAAGAGTCAACAACATCTCACACACCTATAATTTTAGGCACATTGGTAGTGTAAATGTCTATAAATTCAATAAGCTTCAAACGTATAAACCAGACCTCTTTCATTAAGAAATAAACTATTTACCTTAGACAAATGTTCATAGGTAAAGACATTTCCACATGGATTACCAGGGTTGACAATGACCATAGCAACAGTATTCTTGTCTGCAAGAGCTTCTAAACTATCAAGGTCAACTTCCCAATCCCTCTCGGGGAGAAGATCAAAATGACGAACTTCAATTCCATTATAGGCAGCTCGAGCCTCATAAAATAAATAGCCTGGCCTCGGGAGTAATATGTTTGCACCAGGTCGAGCAAGGATGGAAATTACTATCTCTATTGCTTGCGAACAACCATTTGTGAGGTAAATATCATTAGGAGATAATTTGTAAGGAAGATCATTAGAGAGGTGATCTGCAATTACCCTGTGACATAAAAAAGATACAATAATACCAGGGGAAACAATGCAACTGAATTTCGTAGGAAATAAAACAATGAATTTACTGAAGTTAATGAAAATGCAAATGGAGATTCTGTACATGAGCAAATGATAATATTGTCTCAAATCTTAATAACAAACATTTACAAAGTTCATTTAAGATATCAGAATCGAATGAACAAGCATATGCATCTGCAGAAGGAATTAACATTTGTAAAGGGAATATATTCATATATGCTAACACAGCGAGGTTGCATAATATGGGCGTAGGCGGGCCATGAGCGAGGCGGATGACGAACAAATAATCTCGGAATCGATCGAGAACCTTGGAATCTACCAACCAAGTCGTCTCCTTCAATTTGATAAAAAAAATTATTTCTCTAGAATTCACCAGAATCACTTTGGAATCCATCAAAGCTCTTCGAGATCCTTCGAAGGCATCGTGAATTCACACAATAAAAGAACATAAAGGTTAATTTTAAAAAATGTTCAAAGTTTGATTTTATTCATACCAAAAGAACTCATACATAGCTTTGTAGATAGAGCTTGACCATAACAAAAAATCTAAAATAATTAACAAATCATCATAAGATAGAAAAACTAAATAATAATAATCCTAATTAATAAAATCTTTTAAACTAATAATATTTGATATTATATCACTCTCCTTAAAAAAATCATTCTCAAATTTGGATTGATGTGTGGCGGTATAACTTAGATGAGTTGCGGCTAACGATTTTACGATTGCCATGCAAAAGGGGTTTAACATCTTATTTTTTATTTTTTTTCATGACCAAAATGTAAGATAAATATAGATCTAATCAACTTGCTTTGATACCATTTGACGCAGCGGGGTTGTAGAAGATGGAAATAGGCGGATGATGATGGTGACAAGGCAAGACAAACAATGAACAAACAATCTCGAAATCCATTGTCGATGTTGATAGCCGACGTATACTTCAATTTGATAAGAAAAATAATTGCTCTAGAACTGACGCAATAGGGTTGGAGAAGATGGGCGTACACAGGTGATGATGGCAATAAAACGAGGCGAATGATGAACAAACAATCTCGAAATTCATCGAAGACCTTGAAATGCACCAACGATGTCGAACTGATTTTGCTTTAATTTGATAAGAAAAATAATTACTTTGAAATCCACCAAAGTCACTCTAGAATTCTCTCCCGGTAATCTTTGTAGATTACTAATAATCTGAACTTAAAATTACCTGGGTCCACCACATTATCCTGTTTACTTATTTTAATTCGTAGGCAATCTGGATTGCCTAGCAATGCAGATTGCCTATGAAGTGGTAATCCATAATACCTAAGAGGGGGGTGTCCATCCAGATTACCACTCAAGTAGTAATCTTATTTATATTAGTTTCCATATTCGCCCTTTTAAATCTTCCGTAAATAAAACATAACATAATAAATAAATCATCACATAATAATAACAACGACACAAAAAAAATAATAATAAATATTATTATTATTATTATTATTATTATTATTATTATTATAAATTAGTGACCATAATAAATAATATTTATATACTATTATATTATTATGATCATATTATGAATTAAAGTATAGCACTAATTATCATTTATAAGTATTCTTAATTAGACTAATATTTTTATAAATTATTATTATTAATTATAAAGATTATTTTATTGTTATTTTAATTTGAAGAGTTGATTTATTAAATACATTAATTTGTGAGTTTATAATTTAAGCTGATAAATTTCATTTCAATAATATAAAATTTTTAACTTAATAGTTTTTATAAAGGGTATTTTGGTAAAATAATATATATTATTTAGTAATTATTTATATCAATAAATATGATAATCTGAATTACCATTTGAATTACTTATATATAGTAAACATGGTAATGCACATTATTGGTAATTTAATAGGTGGTAATCTTTCTGTTAGGTAGTGTAGATTACCAAGTAATGTTAAGAGGTAATGCAGTAAACGCCCCCTAAAATTATTTGGAATCCACCAAACACATCGTGAATCCACCCGATAAAAGAACATTAAGTTTAATTTGAGAAAATATTCAAAGTATGATTTTATTCATATCAAAAGAACTCTTATGTAAAGATTTACATATAGGGGTATTTTCCGTAGATTACTGATAATCTGAACTTAAAATTACTTGGACTCACCAGACTACCATATTTACTTATTTTAATTCGTAGGCAATCTGGATTGCCTATAATGTTGATTGCCTATAAAGTGATAATCCAGACTACCTAAGAGGGTGTCTATCCAGATTACCACCAAGTGATAATCTTATTTATATTAGTTTCCATATTCGCCCTTTTAAATCTTTCATAAATAAAACATAATACAATAAATAAATCATCATATAATAATAACAACACAAATAATAATAATAATATTATTAATATTAATATTCTTATTATTATTATAAATTAATGACCATAATAAATAATATTTATGTAATATTATATTATTATGATCATATTATGAATTAAAATATAGCACTAATTGTTATTTATAAGTATTATTAATTAGTCTAATATTTTTATAAATTATTATTATTATTATTATTATTAAGATTATTTTATTATTATTTAATTTGACGGGTATTAATTACTTAAATACATTAATTTGTGAGTTATAATTTAAGTTGATAAATTTCAATTCAATAACACAAACTTTTAAATAATATTTATAAAGGGTATTTTGATAAAATGATGTATATTATTTAGTAATCATTTATANTATAGCACTAATTGTTATTTATAAGTATTATTAATTAGTCTAATATTTTTATAAATTATTATTATTATTATTATTATTAAGATTATTTTATTATTATTTAATTTGACGGGTATTAATTACTTAAATACATTAATTTGTGAGTTATAATTTAAGTTGATAAATTTCAATTCAATAACACAAACTTTTAAATAATATTTATAAAGGGTATTTTGATAAAATGATGTATATTATTTAGTAATCATTTATATAAGTAAATATGATAATCTGAATTACCACTTGAATTATTTATATATAGTAAACAGGGTAATGCACATTTCTGGTAATTTATTATGTGGTAATCTTTCTATTAGGTATTGTAGATTACCAGATAATGTTAAAAGGTAATGCAGTAAACGCCTCCATAGAATTTTACCAAAATAAAAAAAATTAAAATAACTACAAATAATCCTAAGATATAAAACTAGATAATAATAATCCTAACTAATAAAATCTCAATATTTTGTGTTATATCATATGCTCTCCGACAAAATGTATATCTATATTAAATGTTTTTAAGGAATTATATGAGATGTTATTTGTCTACTAGGTGAAATAACATCTCATATAATTTGAACACAACATGCACATCTAACTTATTAGAATACATTTTTATTCTTTCAATTTTATTATTACTATCTTGATTACTTTGCTTGGGAATTCACTTGCTTCTTTGAAAATTGTTATTTTCAAATAATAATCGGATATATTAATTTTCTTCTTTTATCCAAGCAAATGACACAAAACTTATCATCACGGTCTTTTATATCATTCATCAAAATAAATAAATTTCTTTTCCTAATTTGTCATTTCAGTTTCATCTTTTGTGTATCACACTACGACATTTACTTTTTTGCGAGCAATAATGTAAAAGTCCAATAAACTCTTATGATGTGTTTGGATTGAGGGTAATGGAGGGCAATGGAGTTGAATGGAGGGTAAAGAATTTTAAACTTCATTCACTTCCCTCCCATTACCTTCCCCTCCCCTCCCTTCCCTTCCCTTCCCTTCCCCTCTTATATCCAAACATACCCTTAAAGAAAGAAAAGTGAATCTTTTGTAAGAAACTAAGGCACATAAAGAAAGAGTGAAGAGCTCAAGTGGCTAAACCAATTGAATCTTTATAACTTGCTATGAATGCCATTTAGTTTATATATTTCATCATTATTGGTGTATTGATTCGGATTCTACAATACATATTACCAACACTATGCAAGGATTTCTACATTAAAGAAAATTGATGCCAAATGAACAAGACATATTTATATAGAGGGTGTTTTTTTTTGTGAGTACTCTTTCTAGATTACTAGTAATATGAACATAAAATTAATTGGGAAATCAAAGTTATTTATTTTAATATGCATGCAATCTGGATTGTCTAACAATATTAATTAATGAGGTGACAATGCTTAAATGGAGGTGTCTTATCAAATTACCACTCAAGTGATAATCTTAATTATATTTATTTTTCATATTCGTCTTTTTAAAATTATTCATAAATAAAACATAACATATAAAACACACCATATAATAATAACAACACAAATAATAATGAAATACCATAATAATTTAATATCGATAGTAAATATTATTTAATAGTGTTTACAAATATAATATTATTATTATCATATTATGAATAATATATCACCAATTATTAAATATAAGTATTAATATTAATCATAAATGTTGTATTATTATCATTTTATTTTAAAGAATATGAATTGCTTAATATGATAATTTACATCCTAGTCAATTGCATTAAGATATAAGGGTTAGACAAAAAGGAATGTTAGGTAGAATACAAGAAGTTTATATTAATAAGAAACTAGAAACGCTTTGAATGAAAGATTGGTCACCATGGAACTCATTGTAAAAAGTGATGGGTTTATGTAAATCAATTTCCAAGAGATGACTTAGTAAAGAAACAAATGCAAAATATTTCATATGCTTCAATCATTAGTAGTCCTTTATTGTTGAAATGTAAAGAATAACTTAGAAAATGTCAAAATCACTATATTTATTCTTCAAATAAGAATATATCACAATTTTTTTCTATTATCATACTTCACCATTTTAACCATATTTTATTTTATTAGTTTTATAATATTATTTGTTATAAAAAGAACATAGATTAGTTATTTACAGTTAAAGACTTAGTTTATATAATGTGATTCTTAAATAAATTGTATTCTAATTATCATTAATTAAATAAAAATTAAATTCTCATTATTAATAATTGTATATATATATATATTTGAAAAATGACATAAAAATATTCATCTATTATTAAAGAATCAATAGAGTAATACAATTAAGATTCATTTTAAAATATCATATTCTAACTTTTTATTCACTTCATAGTTCATACGGATATATCATTTTTTTAGAATATAGATAAATATCATATCATATGTATTTGTTCTTACTAGTGGCCTCTAAAATAACAAAAGACGTGGTAATTGTGCCAAATATGGAAAACAAACTGGAGGAGAAAAATTGCATTGATTTAAACAAAAGTGTAATAATCTGAGAGAGAGTGGGCCCCATCACTTCTCACTTTGAAACCACACCAATGACCCTATTTTCTACTCAAATGCAAGTATAAAATCCCATCTTTTTGTTTGCTTTCTGTCTCATATGAAAATCCCTCTTCCCTCATATGGTTTATGTCACCAAGAGTTAACGAAGCAAGATCAAGCTCCCCACCCTCATGCAATTAACAGCACATGAAGAAGAAATTGGGGAAGCAGCAAAAGGAAGGAGGAAGAGAAATAGGAGATGTTGCAAATACACTTGGAAAGGGGAAGAAGAAGGGATTCAAGAAGAGAAACAAGTGCAAATGAGGGCAAAACTTAGAACATGAAGTATGTAAAAGAGATCATCTCCTTCTCCTAGGTTTTTATGTCAATTGGGATACATTGTTCATAGTAAGGAGGAAGAATGTAGGAGAAAAACATAGGATGCATGTGTAGACATTGGATTTTGAGAAAACACATGTTGCAAACTAGGTGTTTGATGAATTGTATGTGTGAATTGTGTTGGTTGTTGTTTATGTCTTAAATGTGATGTTATGCTAGATTTCTTGTAAGTACTTAGCAGAAATGACTTAGAATAGCAATATGTGAACCTAGTGACTTAGAACATTTGATATATGAATCTATAAGAATGAAATGAAAAAAAGTCAAAATGAACGTGAGTATCAGCGGCTCGTTATAGGTCACCCATAGTGAGCTTGAACTCGCTACGAGCCCGTAGCGAAGTATTCAATGTCGTAGCGACCCAAAACGGTTTGTAGGATAGCAAATTCCTTGGTTCATCACATTGTCTCACTACGGTTGAATAGTAGTGAAGGGAGTTTCCCTATGGTTTAACTATGTGATCACATCTTAACCATAACGCCCTTAAGATCTTTCATAAGCGAGCCCTGTTCAACCCTAGTGCACTTTAATTACCCATAGCCACGCATATGTTTAAGTGTTATAATTTCATTCCTTAATGAAATGAGTTAGGATGACTTACGCTTCATGCTCTTAACCTAGAAAATAATGTTTTATGTATTGCAAGCACCTAGAAATCATTACACATGCTAAGTCGTAAATAAGACTTAAAAGATGAAACATGTTATGCTTGTATTGTTGATTGATGTATCATAATTAAAATATGGATTTAGACAAGTCTAGTACACATTTAAGAAGAAGGAGGGAGTAAACACTTGACACCCGATCGACACGGATGGTCACTTCCTTGGATTACATTCCTAAAAGTCCAAAAAGACAAAAGGGGGAATGCAATGGCGGATCCCTGGACTGATCAGTCGAAATAAGTCGGCGTGCACGACGACTCTCAATCAAATAAGATAATAAAATGACATGTGACTATCATGATGATTAGGGATGGCTTATGTGAAGTTAGATAATTAACTACTACGATGTCATATGATAAAAAGATTAAAGATGAAGAAGGACATGAACGATAAAGTTAAGACAAAAATGTTATTTGCATTGAAAGTAAATGCTAAGTATGATGTTCATGTTTTAAAATGTATTATATCGAGAATGCTAAGTATATGGTGCACTATATTGATAATGTCAAGTAAAAATACATTATATTGATAATGCATAAGTAAGATAAGAAGATAAGAAAGATAAAAGATAAATTTAAAGTTAAGTCAATAAACATAATGCTAAGAAGCTAAAGCAAATAAATGATAAATGATCATATGATGATCATAAGTTTGCATTAAAATCCTATGATATGCTTCATGTTTTATAATATAATGCATGACATGTAGATCATGACATAGGGATGAGATGATTCATCCTTTTTTTTACCTTCACATACTCTAACGGACGGATGTCCCCCGTTTTTGGATCCTGTAGGTGAAAAGAATGATGTAGCTTAAGAGCATGGACATTGTCGATCATGAATCTTTTCACTCATGATCAACAATGTCTTAGAGTCATTTATGTTCTTTCATGTCGTCTTTTAATTATGCTGATTGAAAGATTGTGTATCATCTTCGAGCAAATATTATAAACTTTTTATGTCTCTTTCGTGTTAAGTGATCTTTACAGACAAAATCGAATATGTCTAATTTTGTAGACAAGTTCATCTATGATTATGTTTGAGTTAATGTTAAGTTATTAGATTATGTTAGTTATTAATAATATTTCATATCTTCCTCTGATTTGTACATTTGTCATGATCTCATAAGTCTCTTGTTGATTTGATCTTGCGTCATTCTAGTTCGTCTTTTATTTGTATTCTTTCATATTTTGATCAAGACAAAATTATTGTCTTGTACTATCGTGAAGACCATTTCGAGCACGCGGTGAATGTCGATTCGTACGCGTGGCAGGCAGAACGTATTTTCGAAGCGTTAATCTAATAAATTTGCTAATCAGACTTTATTTTGTATATTTATAGCGTATGACCATTTAGAATACGGGAGAAGAATAAAGCTATGAATCGAATATATAGATGGAGAACATTTCAGACTATGAATCGAATAGATGGAGAACATTTCAGATAGTAGAACGGAAGCTAGCCAGATATATATGTTTAGAGTTTAGACCACAACAAAGTACCTTCTTGCAGGGGCGACTCCAACACAAGGCGAGTAGCAGTTGTACTGACCCGATCGGAGGGTGGATACAACAGCGTCGACGGCCACCGGCGTCGTCCTAAAGCACGGAAAAACAGATGGATCTCCGTGTCCGAGCGGAATCTCTGGCCTCGTCTCGCCGGGCTTCTCGGCAATGTTGGCCCTGATCCTTGTGAGGACGCTGCGGATGGAGAACGAGGACGCCGTCAAAAGGACGCCGTTCGGCCGGAACCTCCATTCCCCTGCGCGGTCGTCTTCGCCGCCGCCACTCGCCATTGATGCAAGCAAGCTCTACGTGTGAAGCTTAGTTCTCTCTAGCGCTCGGTCGCAACTGGAGAGAGGAGGAGAGCTTGGAGCGCTTATGGAGGCCACAGAGAAGTAAGCAATGACCTGACTGCCCACAAAAATGGCAGTAGCCACCGAGTCATGTGAGAAGGATGGAAGATGACAAGGGAGTTGTTGAGTCGGTGGTGGTGACGGCTCTTTGGGGAGGAGATGTTGCGGGACTCTGTCGGCGGCAAATGAGGTCAAAGTTTATAATGTATAATTAGATTTCATTTTTCTTCTCCAAATTATATTGTAGTCTACTTTTACTCAAGTTAAATTTAGTTTTTTAGTTGCCATTTATACTTATCCTTTTTCTTATTTCTTTTAAAAAATTAAATGAAACTGTGAAGAAAAAAATTAGGT
>LTAE01013201.1:0-14224 GCA_001647135.1 Pontederia paniculata
TTTCCTTCTACTTACTTATATTCGCATCTGCATACTTCCGCTGATATAACTAACTTAGTCTAACAAGAGCAAAAGAATCGAAAAAGGTTTTTAATACACAAATTCTCTTGGTGCCATCTAGATCTTACAATTGGTATAAGAGCCTAGGTCACTCAAAAATTTGTAACTACATACAAAATCATGTATAGATTTAACCATCTAGAGTGTAAATGACATCAATGAGTTTTACACTAGGCGAGGGATAGTCTACCTCTAGACCACCTCTATTTAATGCATCTAACTTTTCTTATTGGAAGATTAGATTGCAAGCTTATATATGCTCAATGGACAGTGACATATGGGATGTTGATGCATGCATTTTACAACATATTTTAGGACATGCATTAGGCATGATTTTGAGTCGTTTTGGCATCGCATGCATCTATTTTATTCTTTATTTGATCATATTATTTCAAGTCATGATTCTACTCTTGTTGGTGATCATTTTGCAGGAAATCAGCTAAAAAGGCTAGGATCTGGAATCAACTCACAAAAGCTTGCATTTATCTCGAAGGAAATAAATTTCCAGTGCTCATCACAGGTCGTGACAAGTCATAACGGGCCATGATAAAGGTATAAAAGGAGAAATAAAGCCATCACGAGCCATTACACGTCACTACGACAACTCCAGAAGCCAATTCTTCGACACTACGTTGTGGGCCGTGACAATTCATTACGGGCCGTTATGAAGAAGATCACGACCGCAACTTCAACGTTACGAGCCTTGCAGAAGCAATTTCAGAATTCCCAGGTGTTATGGGTCGTTACAAGGTGTTACGGGCCGCAATTCATGGAAAATGCAAGTTCCAACGTCAAATATCCCGAGTTACGGGCCATTACAGTTCATCACGGGCCATGATATGGTGTTTCACAGGCCACAACATTTTATCACAGGCCGTGATAGCCCCTGTTATAACCCATTAAATCTGTTACAACCCATAACAGCACGCGCAGTTTCATCCGTTAACTCGAATCTTCTGGAGAAATTTCGATGGAAAAAATTTTCTAAACCTATCCAAACTATTTGGGGATCAAAAGGAAATATTATTTATCATATTAGAAGATGTTTTAAAGAGATCTAATCACAGCCATTGATCGAGATCAGGAGATTACTGCAGATTCCTATGGGACCCTAAGGTATAAATAGGAGAGATATATCATATATCATAGATCATATACAATAAAGGATATTCAGATATACACAAAATAGAGACGAAATTGAAGGGAAGAAGCCAGAGATATCTACCCGAAGCCTGAACCAAATTTAGATCTTTTGGAGGCGAAAGAAGAGCAAAGAGTTNTGTTTAGTGTAATTGAATTCGTGGTTTGATCTTTGGAGAGGATTGATCTTTGAAGTTAAAGTCCTAACATTGTATGTCATAATCTGATTACTCGCGGGAGATTCAGATTGTGTGGCCTGATGATTGGACTTGCTTAAGCGGTCAACAATATAAGTTTTGCATCGTTAAAGCATCTTAGATTAGGAATTGTTTGGGGTGGATTCACTTGAACGTCCTCAACAAATCTGAACCTAGGATAGGTGATTGCGTCTGTTTAGAGGATCACATTTTAAGCAAACCTTAGTCCATCATTAGAACAATTCTTATTCAATCTGAATTAGTGGTGAGATAGAGTCCTAAATCTTCCAATCTGATTTGATCTTATCTGACCTCATCTCTAAAATTTTATCTTTTTTTATCTTTTATCTTCAGAATTAAAACTGAAATTAATCTTTTATCTACTACTTTTGTAATTAGATAACGCTAGGTTACATTAGTCCTCGTGGGTTCGACATCCTTACTCTTGTCACTTTATTACTTGAACGACTAGTGCGCTTGCTAGTGTATTTAGAACGCATCAAGTTTTTGGCGCCTTTGTTAGGGATTTGATATAGGTAAAAGAAGTCGCATCAAGTTTTTGGCGCTGTTGCCAAGGACTAATTGTTAACTTTCTTATCTAATTTCATAGTAACTTAAGATTTTTATTTTCTATTTTTTTTGCCATGTGAGAATATTTTTTGCATACACCTTCGCGTGTTTCTTTTAGTGTTGTGTTAAGTTTCAGGTTATATCTTTATACACAACTTGATCAATTTAGTACCCTCAATGGCGAAGAAGCAAGGAAAATCAAAGGCACAAACCGAGGGCAAGAACAAAATTGTGAAACAAGATGGAGTCCATAGAGAAGCCAAACTTGAAAAGTGTGAAGCATCACGAGCCATCAACTGGAAGACACACCTCAATTCATTCAAGTTGGAATCAAACTCCCTGGACACAGTGCTAGCAAGCCATCTTGCCAACATCAAGAAGAGAACATTTCAAATGATCCACTCGCCATGCTGGCACATATGGTGGGCATGCTGGTGTAGAAAGTCTCTATGCAAGAAGAGTATATCAAAAGCATGGAGAATTAGATTTCAGAAATCAAAGGAAACAATGCAGAGACAGGTGGTGTCCTCAAATCATCAATTGATTCAAGGGTCAAGTTGGAGGACATGGTTGGTCAAGTTGTATCCACAATTCATCAAAATTTTACCCAGCAAGACCAGCTGATCAACAACTTGGAGGCCCAAATGGCTCAACTAAAAGATCATAACAAAATAGTTCACGATCTTCCTCCTCCCCAGTCAGCAGAAGTTCAACTCAAACTCGAATCAATGGAAGCAAAAATTCAAGCATTAGAGAAGCAAGTTGCACAGTTGTCTTCTCAAATTGCTACATCTCAAGAAGCTGTTGAGGGACCACAAACGATCATATGTCAATGCCACCAACAAAAATTTTATCAAAGAAGGTGGAGACCAAGGAGAAAGTATTATCAAAAGACATGGACTACTCAGTGGAGGGTGAAGGAGACAAGTGACATCATTGAGGATGGAAAAGTCCGAAGGAGGAGCTCGCCTTTGGAAACTCCAATCATTACAGCTTCATCTCCTAATCGCCAACCACATGAGGAGAGAGCGACACCATCTACATTGTCACCACCAGCACCACCATCACCACCAAATTCAGATGCACCAAGTTCATCAAAACAATGGTGACTAAAGAGCCCATCTTCAAATCAGCTAGAGAAGAATCTGAAAATTCAAAACAAGGGCAAAGCAAAAATCACTACAGAGGGTTACCACAAGTTGGAGACGATTGGGTGCATCATCACTCGCAACTCCCCTCATTTGCAATCCTGAACATCAATTGGAGGTGTCGAGTCTATGATGTTAAATAATGGCGCTTGTTGGGAGGCAACCCAATTCTCTCACTTTTCTTTTAGTTTTCATTTGGTTTAGTTAGGTCATTTATTTTATGATCTCTCATAGAATTTCTTCAAGTTTTATTGTGACCAGGTCCTAGGTGAAGAAAGGAGTCAATGCACGATTCTGAGCATAAAGGAGAGCTATCAGATTCATCTCATAACATTTCAAGAATTTGTAGCAATAACGCAAGCAAGCATCTCCATCAACAAGGGTCCTGGTCAAGTCAATTAGGCATCTGGTTGCCTTAGTAAAAAAAAAATTGAACATCAAAATCTGCCTTCTTCCGTCCCGGGCCGTGATAAACGGTCACGGGCCGTGAGACTTGAAGTCGCACCCTGCAATAAGCCATCACGTCCAGCAACACATCCAGCAGCACCTTATCACGGGGCGTGATATTATATCACGGGCCATAACACCTTAAAACCGAGACATTTGATTTAGCTAACGAGCCGTGATTTCCATCACGATCTTTACAATAGCATCTCCAACAAATAATCACGGGTCGTGACATTCTGTCACGAGCCGTAAGTCGCATCTGGCAGAACCTCCACCTGAAAAATACCCGACCCACGACCCATGAAATTTCATCATGACCATCTTATAACACCGTAACTTTTGTTACGGGTCGTAATGTTGTATCTCGGCCCGTAAGTCACCATGTCCAGGAGTTTCCCTGTTTTTTACCCCTTACGGGCCGTTATGGCATATAACGGGCCGTGATGAAAAATCCACCATTTCATGTGCATTCCCTGAAGAAGCCTTCACGCGTCGCAAGGCATCATTTCACGCGTCGCAAAGCATCATTTAACGGGTCGTAACTCTTTCTCACGGCCCGTAACAATCTGCTATTTCGGATAGTGTTGCTCCTGCCTTAGCCGTTACAGCTCTTCACGCCCTGAGATCCACTCCTTCACGGGCCGTAACCACCTGTGACGGTCCGTGACTAACAAGGCCAACTCCAGAACCCTTCATAGCAAAAATCAACCCTTTGGATGTGGACCCGTCGACTATTCTGGTAATGTATTTTCTTCTGCTATGTATTTCAATCTAATTTCTATATAGGGAGACATCTAGGGACATACAAGATCATCTGGAGAGGATGAGAATATTGTCTGACGCATACACGATCATCATATGGACCAGTCATTACGAAGCGCTGATGTTTTACTTGCCGGCTCAGTCACATACTGCAACTACATGATTAGATCAGGTCGTGTCTGTTCTTTTCTATTTTCTTGAGTCATTTTTACTTTATTTTCATGCATTTTATTTACCTCCGTTCGGTTAGACCTAAACACCGAGGACAGTGTTTGGTTTAAACTTGAGGGTAGTTGCATTATCATGCATCATATTTGCTTAGGTTGCATTTTTCATATTTGTTTTGCATTATCATCATATTATCAAAAATCCCTGAAAATTTGAATTTTTTTGAAAAATCCAAAAATATCATTTACATCCTACTACCCTTTTGTTAAATCTTATTGTCTCTCTTGTCAAACTCAAGGACGTCTTTTAGATCTATGAAATTCAATTGCTACTTTGTTTATTGTTTATCATTGAGACTTGAATACTAGAGCTTGAGTCTTGTTATTTAGAATCTATGAATTCTTAGACGATAGTCTTGCTCAGCATTTTATATTCTATTTATTTAGCCTTGAGAGTGATAGCATTTTTATTAAACATTTAAGTATCTTTTGGGTTTATCATGAAAAAAAAAATTAGTTGAAAAAATATTTAAAAAAATTGCATTATGTGAAAATTGAATATCTGAAAAAAAAAATTTAGAGGAGCAATTTGATGCTCTAAGTATTCTTTGAAATCTTGGTGAGTTCGGGTAAGTAAGCTCGAGGGGTTCCTTAAAACATGTTGCCCTAAGGTCATGAAGCCTGGGAGTCATAAGTTGAAATCCCGCTACACGAACCATCATGTGCAATATGAAGAATTACTTAAGTATCAACTTGATTTCTCTCTATTTCAGCGTTTGGGAATGTTCGAGTAAGTACACCCGCTGGGGACTTTTTAATCCTAATGACCTAAGGCCAACTGGTCTGAGATCCATCGGTTGAAAGCTGGTTACATGGACTTCCCTGTGAAAATTCAGTTTGAATATGAAAAAATAATTACTATGAAAGAGTATAAGCCTACTTGATACTTGCATATTCAATACTAGTGCTCTTACTTGATAGACTATTTTCTTTTGCATAATGTTGAGATTGAGATTGTTTAAATATGTTTAAGATTCAGAAATTCTATGTTGCCTGACTCGGGTAAAGGTGATAGGCTCTTGTGATACACATGTAAGAGGGTGATAGGAGAAAAGTATTGGTCTATAAGATGTAGATTATGACGGAATTGTCTTGAATCTTCCCCTATGCTTGCTTGAGGACAAGCAAGATCTTAAGCTTGGGGGTATTTGATGCATGCATTTTACAACATATTTTAGGGCCTGCATTAGGCATGATTTTGAGTCATTTTGGCATCGCATGCATCTATTTTATTCTTTATTTGCTCATATTATTTCGAGTCATGATTCTACTCTTGTTGGTGATTATTTTGCAGGAAATCAGCTGAAAAGGTTAAGATCTGGAATTAACTCACAAAATCGTGCATTTATCTCGGAGGAGATAAATTTTCAGTGCTCATCATGGGCCGTGACAAGTCATAACGGGTCGTGATAAAGGTATAAAAGGAGCAATTAAGCCATCACGAGCCATTACACGTCATTACGGGAACTCAAGCCAATTCTTCGACACTACATTATGGGCCGTGACAGTTCATTACGGGTCGTTATGAAGGTCACGACCGCAACTTCAACGTTACGAGCCTTGCAGAAGCTCCAATTTCAGAATTACCAGGTGTTACGGATCGTTACTAGGTGTTACATGCCGTAAGTCATGGAAAATGCAAGTTCTAGCGTCAAATATCCCGAGTTACGGGCCATTACAGTTCATCACGGGTCGTGATATGGTGTTTCACGGGCCACAACATTTTATCACAGGCCGTGATAGCCCCTGTTACAGCCCATTAAATCTGTTACAGCCCATAACACCACGCGCAGTTTCATCCATTTTCACTCGAACTCGTATCTTCTGGAGGAATTTTGATGGAAAAATATTTCTAAACCTATCCAAACTCTTTGGGGATCAAAAGGAAATATTATTTATCATATTAGAAGAGGTTTTAAAGAGCTCATCACAGCCATTGATCGAGATCAGGAGATCACTGCAGATTCCTATGGGACCCTAGGGTATAAATAGGAGAGATATAACATATATCATAGATCATATACATTTAAGGATATTCAGATATACACAGAATAGAGACGAAATTGAAGGGAAGAAGCCAGAGAGATCTACCCGAAGCCTGGAGCAAAATTTAGATCTTTTGGAGGCGAAAGAAGAACAAAGAGTTGAAGATCTTCTGCAGAGATCTTCTGTTTGATTTCTTATTCTTTTGGAAGAACTTTTATCATGTTTAGTTATCTTCATTAGGGAGTTTCTGAACCCTATTTGAGATTTGAGTTTATAGTTTTGTTTCTTTT
Source organism: Pontederia paniculata (assembly GCA_001647135.1). Taxonomy (NCBI): domain Eukaryota; kingdom Viridiplantae; phylum Streptophyta; class Magnoliopsida; order Commelinales; family Pontederiaceae; genus Pontederia; species Pontederia paniculata. The sequence continues at coordinate 6,828 of LTAE01013201.1, forward strand.
AGAACATGAATGTTGTTCTTTCTCTTTGATGATCATAAAGTTCTTTTATTGGCTGTTTAGTGTAATAGAATTTATGGTTTGATCTGTAGAGAGGGCTGATCTTTGAAATTAAAGTCCTAACATTGCATGTCATAATCTGATTACTCGCGGGAGATTCAGATTGTGTGGTATGTTGATTGGACTTGCTTAACCGGTCAACAATATAAGTTTTGCATCGTTAAAGCATCTTAGATTAGAAATTGTTTGGGGTGGATTTGCATCGTTAAAGAATCGTAGATTAGGAATTGTTTGGGGTGGATTCGCTTGAACGTCCTCAACAAATCTGAACCTAGGATAGGTGATTGCATCTGTTTAGAGGATCACATTTTAAGCAAACCTTAGTCCATCATTAGAACAATTCTTATTCAATCTGAATTAGTGGTGAGATAGAGTCCTAAATCTTCCAATCTGATTTGATCTTATCTAACCTCATCTCTGAAATTTTATCTTTTTTTATCTTTTATCTTCAGAATTAAAACTGAAATTAATCTTTTATCTACTATTTTTTGTAATTAGATAAGTCTAGGTTACATTAGTCCTCGTGGGTTCGACATCCTTACTCTTCACTTTATTACTTGAACGACTAGGGTATTTAGAACGCATCAAGTTTTTGGCGCCTTTGCCAGGGATTTGATATAGGTAAAAGAAAGTCACATCAGATGTCATTGAAAATAGTTTTAGTATGCCTACCAAATTAGTAAATGATGCATATGTTCCTCTTCCTAATAATGAGTTAGATTCTGGCACTAAAAATTTAGTTAAGTTAGATTAGAAGGCCGGAAATATTTTCTACTGTGCACTAGATCAAACTGAATTTAATAGAATATCTACATGTACTAGTGCAAATGAAATCTGGAGGAAACTTGTAATTACACATGAAGGAACATAAAAGGTTAAGGAGTCTAAACTAAATATTTTAAATCATCAGTATGATTCTTTTAAAATGAAATCTGATGAATCTGTTAATAGCATACTTATTCGCTTTAATGACATTGTGAATGGGTTAGCCGCCTTAGGCGACCCAAGATCTAATGAACAAAAAGTGAAAAAGTTCCTCAGGCCTTTGACAACAAAATGTCACATGAAGAGAATTGTGGTTGAGGGACAACAGGACTTGAACAAATTGGAATTTGATGATCTCATAGGATCTCTACTGACCTATGAGATAACTCTTGAGGAAGAAAGAGAGGAGGTCAGTTCAAGAAAGAAGGTTCTAGCCTTGAAAGCAAAGAAAGTTGAGAGTGATGATGAAGAGGAAGAGTCTGATAAGAGTGATACAAATTTTAGTGAGGAGAAGTTGGCCTTGTATGCAAAAATATTCAGCAAATTCATGAAGATCTCTCAGAAAAAGAGAGAATTACAGAAGAGGAGGGCAGCTGACAAGTCAAAGAGCAAGTGCTATGAGTGCAATAAACCAGGACACTTTAAAAGTGAATGCCCAATCTTGAACAAAAAAGGAAAGGAGAAGGGTTTCACAAATCATAAGAAGAAGAAGGCACTCAAGGTCACTTGGGATGACTTGAGTAGTGAGGAAAGTGAGGTTGAAGAGAAAGGCTCAGGAAAGGAAGAAAAAGCACTGCTATGTATTATGACAGATGATAAGGTATCTTCTTCTTACTCTAATGATAGTAATAAATGTGATGAAGATATTGCCTTTGACATGGATAAAGAATTTAACGTTATGATCATAAAATATTCTATTTTGAAAAGAAAAAGGGACAATCTGATTGAAGAAAACACTAAGCTGAAAGAGAACATAGATAACTCTGAAAAACATATCTCTAATATGAATGCTCAAATTGTTGTGAATAATGTTAATTTAGATAAAAATGTTAAAACTATAATTTCCCTAAAATCAGAACTGACTGACATTAAAAAGAGCTTTGAAACATTTTCGTATGGGGAAAATGCTAAATGTAATGTTATCTCAGCATAAGAGTCCTTTAAATAAGAAGGGGTTGGGTTTTGATTCTTTTAGGGATAATTCTTCTCAAACAACTACATTTGTAAAAGCCTCACACTTGTTTGATCCAAATCAGCCTAGCACCTGTACCTATGTAAATGAGGGCAAAAATACTATGCATGTTGAATTTGTAAGTGTTGATAAAAATATCAAATTGTTATCAAAAGGAACCGAAAATGTTGAATCTAAAAATGACACAACTGAGCCAAGACAAAAGAACTATGCATTCATGTATCAAAGAAAGACTAAGCCTGTCTTCATGCGTGCTGTTAGAAATGGGTATGTACATTCTTACTCTTATATGACTCCTGTTAATACAACCATAAATTCTATTAAGAACAAAAAAACTTATTCTCATCTAAACTATAAAAAAAATGTATGCTAAGAATGTTACATGCGATTGTTGTAAAAAATTAGGACACTATAGTTTTAACTGCAAAATTAGGAGACATGCATTTCCTAAAGTTAGACAAATATGGATTCCTAAAGGAACTCTTAGCACTAACACCGCTGGACCCAAAGCATCTTGGGTCCCAAATACAAAATTATGTGTTGTTCTTGCAGGGTACTAGTTGAAATCAACAAGGTGATACTTTGGCAGAGACTGCTCAAGTCAAATGACTAGAAATGAAGGGAACATCTTGAGTAGAATAAGGACACTAAGTGGCAAAGCAAATCTTGGGGGATAATGACCAAGAGAAAGTTCTTGGTAGAGGTAACTCTAAGAACCTGCAATATAGTTATAAGTATATAAGGCTGATAGACACCTGAAAACTTATTGAATATCAGCCAATTATATTGCAGAAACTACAGTGTTAGACTTAAACAAAGCAAATGTTCAACATGTAAAAACACTAAAAAACTTTGCATTTGAGATTTAGGCATAAAAATGTGTATGTGTTTTTGATCTGATGATTTGACTAATCACAAGTGCCTTAATGGTATGCATAACAAATCTGAAACATGATATAGGAAACTAGATCACTTGATCTATAGAAGCATAATTTAGTGAAATCTTGGTATGTTTATTATTCCTGCAAATAGAATTTGTTTTGAGTTGAACCTGAAAATATCCAAGATCCGAAATGATCATGGAAATGTTTCAAAAAACTTAAGGTTTGAAGGATTATGCAAGAATTGGAATTCTCTATCAAACTCTCAACAACAAGAACTCCATAGGAAAATGAAGTAGCTGAGAGGAAAATTAGATTTAAATTGGAACAACTAGAACCCTGCTTAGTTAGAACAAGCTGGCCAAATATTCTTGGACAGAAACTACCAACATTCCTGATATGTTTTGAAAACAAGGTTTGATCAAATCCCTGTAGAAGGAAAGCATTGTGAAATGATGTATGGTAGAAAACCAAACATCTTACATTACAAAGCTACTGGGTGAAACTGGGTTGTTCCGTGAATTTAGAACAAATTAAGAGTACATCTCTTATAGGATACTCAAATCTCATTAAGGTCATAGAGGAAGGCCGTTAGGATGGGCAGAACCTAGATGAGCTAACATATGAGAAGAAAGACTTTCAACTCAAGAAAATCAAAATCAATGAGAGTGTCAAAATGGATGAGAAGTTGGAGTATCCGGATCTTATGTCCAATTCTTCTAAGGAAAGCTGCTAAAGCCGAGTTAATTACTCCTTGAAAAGAGATTCCAAAAATGAAGTAAAAATTCTTTATTGAAAACACTTTAGGAGTATTACCTTAGCTGTGCATATTCATGTGGATGGCAATATATATGAATCCACAAACTCCCAAATGTGTAAAGACTTCAAAACTCTCATGCATGAAAGTGTTGTGGTAATGAGAAAAAGGGAGAGTACAGACTAGAAACTAGTCGGAGGTATAATTGGAATTCCGTACTTGATTGCCTCCATACCAGATATGTTATTTAGTAAGCCAAACCCAAAGATTCTCACTAGACTACAGAACTCCTGAGAGGAGATAGGCTTAATATGTTTAAGAGAGGACTTGGAATGTTGGACTTAGGATTTCAGAAAAGCAACTTAACTTATTGGTGATTTACCTATGTAAGTATCACTGATTAATAAAGTTGTAAATTGAATGTGTTGCACAACACATACATAATAATACTTGTTTTTCTTTAGACATCTATCCTAAATCGAGATATGAAGGATTCAGAATAGGAAGGGATGAGATAGTTAAGATACTTAAGGGTCAGGATAACCTCGGACGACCATTACACATTTCGAATGTCCGAAAGACATTGTTGATATCTAGTGATCCCGACCAGCAGGTGCCCACTAAACATCTTCGAGCGACCAATTTGAATTACTATCTAGTTCGGTCGATCAGCGTATAAACATAGGGAATCCTATGGTGTGAGCACTGAATAGTACTTAGAACAATGGACATCTGTTGTTATACTTCGGACGACCGAAATAGGATTTTGATCTGACAATAGTGAAATCAAAGGTCGTCCATTAAATCAGAGGACGACCACTGAGATCATAACTCAACCGACTCCCTTACTTCGGTCGACCCATCATTTACTTCGAGCGACCAATGCCGCAAACACTTTATATATATATATATATATNTCAGTCGTCATTATGCTTGACATATATTCAAGAGGACGATCGTTCGTATCTTCCGCGTTCTTCATCGTCTTCCCTCCTAGCCTATGTTCAAATCCTCTTAAGTTCCAAGGGATTGAAGGATCTCGAGACATATTCAAACAAAGATTCTAACATCTAGGTAAACCTAAAACTCCATCTTTAGGTCGCAAAATTTCGTGTTAAGCGTTTCTACTAGGGTTTACTAAAGTTTTACTACCCTAACGAAAGATAATCTTATTGTGAATTTGTTTCTTTAACATAATCAAATCTTTTCATCCTCTCTTCAATATTCTCTTCCTACTACTCTAGATTCACGTACTCTTATCTGTCCATTAGAGTCATGTCGCTCTTTAAGAAAATCGCCAAGAAATGTAGATTTGTAAAAACGTCAGAAATAGCAAACCAAGTAGGAGAACTATCCTCTTCCACAACACAAGAACCTATTGAAACAGTCGAAGCTCCTCCTAGTGAGACCCCAAATATAGACATTCCTACCACAACCAAACCTATTTTTAGTTCTTTATGGTACATCAGTGAAAAAGCTCAGCGTCAATTCTCTTTATTCTACAATGAACAGCGTGTAGTTGAGCCCTTTCACGCCATTGACTAGGAAAGTCTTCAGCTTCCCAGGTTAAAAGAAACCTTTGAGAACTGTGACTGGATCAAATTTCTTAATCTCGATTAGTCAATTTACCCAAACATTGTCAAACTTTTCTATGTCAATCTGACTTACAATGACACATTTGACGAAATCAAATCTTATCTACATGGCAAACACCTTTCATTAACCGAGTCCAAACTAAATAATATTCTTGGTACTCCAAATTTCCCTCACATTAAGCTTACTCCAATGCACTAGCCCCATACCACATATACCCAAAATCAAGCTGCCCTTGCTGTGAGTGGAGGACAAGTAGACACATTTGTTCAAGGGACCATCCACAAGTATTTATCTCCTATAATGAAAGTTATTCATCACATTGTCACCCTCATCATCCTTCCTAGGGCGGGTCATTACACAGTAGTGAATCTTCTTGACTTAGTCGTATTATCAAGTCTTGCTGATCCTAAAGCCCCCATAATATCCTTAGGAAATCTTCTCATCTATCAGCTGATTAAAACAAAGGAGAAGGTACACTCTAAATGGACCAAGGGTGCTAGGTTATACTATGGAAATCTCATCACCCTTATAGCCCGCAAAACTTCTAAGTTTAGATTTCGTGAAAATGAAGAAGTTTTTCTCCCCACCAAAAGTGACAAAATCTAAATAGTGACTTTGACCAGAAAAGGACTCACAAAAGACACTTCAAAGTTCATTGGAGTCCCATCTTTCTCTGTGGATCAGGGTATATCCACAGCCGCACCATCAACCGCTAAAAATCAGGACCTCTCTGCAGCTACAACTCCTCTTCCACAACCTGCTCTACCAACTAGAGATCTTCCCACTACAACTTCCACTTCTTCCTTTTCAGCTGCATGGCCTCCAAGTAGAGAAGACTAGACCCTGATGTGCACCAAAGTGGATATTATGTCAACACAACTCAGCACAGTGTCTACTCAACTGAGTCAAGCACTCGAGCTTATAAAGAAAATGGCAGAAGAGCAATTTGACAATGCTGAAGTCAATAAAGATCTTCAAACTCATCATAGTCAAGCTCGTCAACAGTGAAAGGTCATGGATGATTTCATGCGAGCAACTGGATATGAGCCTGCTGCACATCCCCTTGATGGACACCCAATTTTTGATAATTACGAAGGGGGAGAAAGAAATCAGAAGAGTGAACAAGAACAACCTGTATCTGAGCCAGTAGAGGAGAGAGTTGAACCTATTCCAGAGGTTCAAGAGGAGGAAGACAAGGAAGCTCTTGAGGCTGAAGAAGCTGCTGATCAAGACACCATTGATCTTCACACTACAGCAGTTGCACAAGAAGGAGAAATTTGCCAGACTAACATTGGAGTGGCTGAACAAGTAGTAACTGTGAGAGAAGATATAAAAAATGAGTTTCAAGACTCGTTTTCTGAACAATTCATTGTCCAGGTGGGGGAAACTGTGAACAAGATAATAGGAGAAACAACTAGGACCACTAAGGACATTGCAGGGTCAACCACAAATTCTAAGGACAAGGAAGATTAGTTAGATAAAAAATTTTGTATTGAAAACACTGTTGTATCTAAATCTGAATGTCTATAATGAATATTCTTTTGCTCTGAATGATCTGTGTATAATGTTTTTCTTTTCAGAAATTAAGTGCACATTGATATCTTTTTTATCTGAATGATATGTGTATAAGTTATGTGTTCAGAAATGAATTAAACTTGCTTATGAGTTATACATGGCATTTATCTTTTATGAAACTTGTTTCAAGAATAAAACGATAAAAAACATATTGTTGAGTATGTCCAATTTATATATCCTGAAACTATGCATGAGTTAAGGGGGAGACTTCTGCTGAAAAATGGGATATCTGATTAAGGGGGAGCATTTCTGGTTAGTTAATTTCTATATAAGATTTATGTTTATAACTAACCCCAAGTTCACTCCTCATAAATTTGTAATCATCAAAAAGGGGGAGATTGTTGAATCTTGGATCCCAAGATTGTTTTCATGATCACAACTTTGTGAGGGAACTTAGTCTGGACTGATAAACTTGTTGAGCTGATTTCTGAAACATATGATATTCAGGTTCAAAGAATGATCGGTCGACCAATGTTGAAGGCAAAGATATGATAAGAGGAGTCGAAGACTGAATGGTCGATCGAAGATATTGACAAGATGACCGAAGGACAAGGGCTGAATAGGAGAGGTCGCC
>LTAE01013202.1:0-12883 GCA_001647135.1 Pontederia paniculata
TTTTCTGAGAGAGAGAATTAGGTCTTTAGTGAAAAGTATATATTGTAATCTCAAGAGTCTTGGGAAGCAACTTTGGCAAAATACTACGCGAGTGCTTTGAGTGATAGAAAGCCTTAGTTCCCCTTCTGTGATTCGAGTGAAGAATCCAAGATAGAAGGGACAAAGAGTTGTCTCCTTGTCCTCGTGCAAGAAAGGAGAAATTTGTAAGGGAGCCTTTGCCCTTGAAGAAGGAGTTAGTGATCTCCGGAGATCTCAAGTGTGAGAAGACCAGAGCAGAGACGTAGGCCTGGAGCTTGGCTGAACCTCGTCAACAAATCTTGTGTTTGTGTGCTTATTTGTTTTCTCTACTCTCTCTTTCTCTCTCTCTCAGTCTTCTATATTTAGTCTTTGCACTTATATGCTTCCGCTAAACATACTCGAACAAATCTAGCATAATATAAGTGACTAAAATTTTATACACCAATTCACCCTCCCCCCCTCTTGGTGCCATCCAAATCCTACATCATCATGTGGGGAGGAAGCTCGAGTATCCTCTTTGTTACATGGAGGAGAGTTCTCCATACAACAGGAGCAAAGTGGCATAGCCACAACTGAGCCACTAGCCCCTAATGATATGAAGCAATCAATAAATGGTAGCTCCCAACAATGGACATAGCAAACATAATCAAAATTGTTACCCTTATGTGAATACTTAATATAAGTCCTTAATGTCAAACAATATTATATATGTTATAGATAGTCAATATGAAACATCTATAGTGTCAAAAAGATGAAATGGGGTAAGAATGGGTTTAATTGGAGCCAAAAGGGATAAGCCACGGGTCGTGACTTTCATTTCATGGTCGTGATAATGAATGTTACGGGTCATGACCGAATGACATCTCCTTCACGCCTTCTGGTCATGGGTCGTGTCACAAGTTCACTATCATGACTGAACTATGGCTTTTCACGCCTTGTCAATCACGGGCCATGACATGAGCAATCATGATCCATGACATTGATGTCATGGTCGTGACTGAAGGTGTCCATATCTTAGTATGATGGTCACAGATCATAACGAGAATGTCACGCCCATGCTGATTCATGGCTCGCTCGATCACAAGCCATTACTGGAGTGTCACGACCATGACCGAGAGGCATTAGATGTCTAGTTACGCAGTCACAATCGTGACACCAGTGTCATGTCCATCACCGAAGGGATGTCCAACAACTTTGGGTTCTTTTGTGTGCACAAAAAATTTAATTTCCTTCCAAATCATCAAACTATAGTTTGTAGGCTTACATGGACGAATAAACATTATTTTATCTAATACAATCTGACACATGGATCTAATACTATAACATTTCTTGATTCAAATAGAAAGAGACCAAGAACATGAATCAAGGGAAGAACATGCATATGGGTAAATAATGAATAGGAACATAAATCTTTAAACATAGTATCCATGATGGAGCATATGAACAACAGAATAAATCCCATTTTTTTGCACTAACATACAATTGATTAAAGGGATTCAATACAAGCATTTAATCGTTGAGGAAAACCATACATGTAATCTAGATGATGATGCCCTAATAGAGGTCAATAACCATGGATAGGAGCAAGTAAGATCCAAGAACTTGTTCATCTATTTAAAATATATCTACTAGTGATTTGCCACTTTACACACCTTAAAGCTTATATATTTGTTGTCTCCTTCCTCGTCATTCTGCCCCCTCGTTCCTCGATCCTTATTCTCCTCGTCGTTCCTCCTTTCCTTGTCCGATCTCACCTTCTCCTGTGATGGTCTCGATTAGGTGATGCAATGTCGATTGGACGAAGACAATATGACTACTTACTGGTACAAGGAAAATTTGCTTGCACCAATTCTTCTGATAGGAAAGGTGACCAAAATAGAAAAGTAGTGTCGGCTTGAGATAAGAGAAAAGAAAAAAAAATAGGAAAGAGGAGATTTTGTTCTTTTGTTTGATACTTTGGAATTTAAAATCGGTTATAGGGGCATTATTAGGAATGAGAAATTTTTGGGGAATTACACCATATGCATGTTTTGGTGCCAGATTTAGTATGTCTCTAACGTCCCAAATCCACACCCCACCACGGGGCAAAAATGTGGACCTGGAGACGCTACACGTCATACAAAACGCTGACTTAAATTTGACCCTTTGACTAGTTATAAAAAAATGTGGAATAAAAAGAACAATGAAATCAAGTATGAGATGACTAAAAGGTCCAATAGACAAAAATGCAGAAGTTAAACAAATTGGGAGTCTACATGACTCTCAACAACAAGGAGTTCAATATCTTGATAGACTGTCATACAACTCAATTATTCAAAAATAGAGAGATCTAATGATAAATGAGACTCAAAAAATATTCATGTGCATATAGGATCCACCACGAGCGTCAGCCATCTCACACACCACCAGCATGAGAAATCCACCACAGTCTAGTTACCTATGGGATTCAACACAGGAGAACCAATATCTCATGAGTATAAAACACTCAGTATGTAAGGCAACAAGTACATAAGATAATTAAATAGATATCAACATGAAGATAGATATTAATATGGCATTTAATCAGGCTTTTCTTACTATAACAATTATCACACTAGTAAGCAACATAATCTAAGCATGTTATAAGGTAAACTCATGTTTCCTAGGACAACATCAGGTTTTCATACCTATCATCTATCCTGGAACAAACATCAGGGAAATCAACCATATCCTAAAACAACATCAGGATATCAATGATAGTTGTTACCTTGGAACAACATCAGGGAAAAGGACAATATCCTAGAACAACATCATGATGATATCTAATTTCCTGGAATAGCATCAGAACATAGATTTTAAATGTATAAGTGGCTTTAATCTGAGGTATCTTTAACAATCTTTGATCTTATCCCATTAATGGATTCAGATGACTTTGGGGTAATTTAATTATTTGCTCAAGAGTCTTACAGGTACGCCGACTGCCAGTTGTGGTGCACTAACCACGGCCAATGCCCTAAAAAGGGAAGGATGCACGTGTATCCTCTTCGTTACACAACGGGAGCTAGCTGTACAACAGGAACCAGGTAGTAGTCATGCTACCCGCTCTATATCATTAACACTACGGCTCCAAACAATAGTCGGTGTTCTACTTGTCTTATTATTAATCGTACCCATACCTCATCAAAGTCCTTAGGTTCTTCTTATCAGCAGATCTATAAAAAGTCGTGTACTTCTACCGCCGTTGTGCCACCTGCTGCGCATCATCATGTCGTGCCCGTCGTGCGTCGCCGCACGCATCTCTTGTTGTATGCCGCTCGTGCGCATCCACCATGTGTCTCTTGCACCCGCCATGCGCCGCTCACCGCACCTTGGCGTCACCATGTGCACGCCATACCACGTATGTCGTGTATCGCTCATGCGCATACTGCGTCCATCCTCCACGTCGCTGCCTGTACTCATCCTATGCCGCTATGCGTCCGCCGGGCGCTGCTCACCATGCCCTGGCGCGCGCGTCGCCGCCAGGTGCTCATTGTGCACTGGTGCATGCGCCACCGCCATGCGCTCCTCGTGCCCTGGAGAGTATTGCCGTCAAGCGCGCGTCATTGCCAAGTTCTCACTTGGCCCTAGTGCGTCGCCGCCAGGCGCGCGTTACCGCCAAGAGCGCATCGTGCCNACATGCTCAAGTTCTGCACAATTTTTCTAGTAGCCCTAGGGTCCGATCACATATACAAATCTATAGGGAAAAATTCGTGAAAGCATGCATATCTAAATACATTATTTTATGTACAAAAAATTCGCTGGAAAATATACCTTCGGATTCGAAAGGTTTGTCCTACGCGTTCTGGGGCATCCTCTTCGGCTGAGATTGTGGTTCTTCTTCTCCTAGGTCGGATGAAATATATGAGATGAGAGAAGGATTAAAGAACATATAGGAAGACGGGGGAGAATGATTTTTCTTATCTAGGATCGGCCACAATTTTTGAATAAAAATAAAATAGGTGGCTCAAACCCCTAGGATGTATTTATAATTTAAGAGTTCATGTTTATTAGACAATCACCGAATTTTCATATTTAAATAAATTTTGAATTCTTAAAATAATTAAGATTTTGATTTTTATTTTATAGTTATGAAGATATCTTTGGATGAGATAAATTTGAGGGGATTTGAATTTGAATTTGGTTGTAGAAATATTTTCTAAAATTCAAAAAATTTGGAGAATTACAATGTCGTATCTTAAAAAGAATGATGCGCTGCTAGTAGTCATACTAACGAATGACTTGGTAATTAAATTTATGTAGCAAATAGAAAAGATCATTTAGCTAAAGGAATTGATTTGAGAATGGATCAAATGCGCTTTAAAGTTGGAGTACGATATAGATATAAAAATTAAATCTCATAACTACACGTATAATTTATCCACAATTGTCTCACTGAATATCTCTATAAAATTGTAAAACAAGTCATAAGCTCATCAATTGGCTATATATTTAATTAATATATGTTCATTAAAAGGACCCACATGATGTACTCACTAATAATAAATTAAGACAATAAAGAAGACATCTAACATGGATGTGAACTGGACTCTGGACCTCAAAGGTTCCGATACCATTTGTCTACATGTCCATGATTAATGTTAATAACTAGAAGTATATATCCACGCATCTGATCGACGACCAAATCGATGCATGCATGGCAAAGAAATTAAAGGCTCCTTCCAAGAACGAACCACCTGAAACGGATTTGTATTAACGTTACATAATTAGTGATTATTGATGTGTGGTTGCTAAGTGTGTTGTGCAGGCTTAGCATAGGATGTGTAGCATATAAAAAAATTGAGTAATCTTAAATTAAAAAAATCTAATATTTTTTATTTTACATTTTTGAGGTTCATATATGTGCTAGAATTCGTAAACCTCTTACTTGAAATCAACTCAAAGTACAAAAAAGTTTATTGTTTGATTCAAGATATATTTAAATATAAGAAAATGAAAATTTTGCGATCAAATATTTTGATGAAAATTTTGCTGTCAAATATTTAAATATAAGAAAATGGAAATTCTGGCTCAAAATTTCATGATTTAAAATTGCATGCAAGCTGTCTACATGCGGCAACATACATATTTTGATTTTTTTTTCTTATTCACATCAGCTGAGAACATGCCACAAGCTTTTTTTATCCTTTGTAGAATATGTCACAAAATAGTGTCCACGAATCATTTCTAATTTCCATATTTTTTTATCCATTGTTGAATATAATTTACATATTTATATTTTTTAATCTTTTTTTTTAAATTGAGACGCTCTAAGACGTTTTCAATTGAAGTTAAGACAGTATCAGACCACTTCAAATTAAGATGGTCAATTAAAATTATTTTAAATATTTTTTGCAATCGTATTTTTATCGATCGTTCGTTTTTGTCGTTTAATCGACTTAAATTTCAAATTTGAAATGATGAAAACATATTTGGGGCGATCTTGATATTCTTCAATTTGAAATTTTGTTTTAGCATAATTTGTTGGCGCTATCCGCGTGTTCGTTTATGAATGGATTATTGAGACAAATACTGCATGTCTCCCTATATATATATTCAATGGACAGATCTCAAATGGATGAGCGCGTGGTAGGAATCGTGGAACAAGAATTTTCATGTTTTCCCACCTAGTAAAAAAAATTGAACACTTCTCACCCTTAGCAAGGAGAGATTATGTTGAATCGTCAAGAAACGCGTTTATTGAAAAGAGAAAAATTTTAGCACTTGAGTTATAAATATTTCGTCTATTTTGTAGAAAATACTTTTTAGAAAAAATCTTTTCTGTATTTGCAACTCGAAAAATCTTTTTCAACAGAGAATATTTTTCAAGAGAAAATATTAATTATTTCCTCGCCTCGTGTAATATGTATAAAACTTATATATATTTTCAATTCCACTTTTGTCACTGAAGCAAATATCAGAAAATGTTTATTCGGAAAACAAAATTCAAAGAAACATCGGGAAGACAAACCTTGAGCTTCTAAATAATGTAAAACTTAGTGAAGAATGGAAATAAGATTAGAACACACGGTTTGAATACAGGTTTCAAACACCTCAAATTAAAACTTGAAAACTCCCAATTAAGATACATATCTAAATATTATGACGTCCATTTAATTGTCCAAAACATATCTAAAAATACGTACGAGGTCAAGTCAAGGGAAGCGCTGTTGAAGGATGCAAATTCCGAACGTTGTTGAATCGATATGGACTCTTTATTTTCTGCTGCATCTTACGGGGTACTAAAATGGTAAATGAGTTAGCTTAAGTTTTTAAGAAAGATAACAGTGGATGAGTGGCAAGGGAAATCACAATGGGGCGGTCTCAGTTGGAGGGGAGCCTCTCATTTATTTTATTATTTTTATTATTGTTGTTTTTATTTATTTTATTAACCAAGTTAGTGTTCTGATGTTGAGAAAATCACTTATAAAAAAAAGATAAAGACTACTCTACAAAATAAAGTTTGAGCATCTACTCGATACAATGTATATAATAAAAAAAGTTCAACTCGAACATTATGCTTTAGGCTTGGGTTTAGTACCTTCACTTTGATATCTTATTGATCATTTTTTTCATGTGGAATCTAAAGTAAAATAAATGATCATTCGAGTCACCTTTCCTCTCTTTGAATATTGTGAAAATTTGTTTTCCGGACAAATGCAAACATATGTTACATTTTTTTTTTCCGAACAAGAGCAAACATATGAAAATTTGATGCATCAAAACTCTTCAGATTTCTCCATCTTTCAGTTGTGAATCGATCATTGACTCAATTCGATCTGATACCAAGAACGAGAGTGACATCTCGGCGCTATGAATCGAGAAAAAAAATACCAAATACAAAAAGTTTGCACCAAGATAGCTACATTTCGTGGAGTCAAATAAGGAAATTAAATTTGGGCAAAAAAAAAAGTTAATGCATGCAATTAAAGCGATGAATTAAAGAAAGCACTCAAACTTTAAAAAATAAATAACGAAACATGCAATTAAAAAAGAGGAAAATGATTGCTTGCAATTAAAAAAAGTCATGCTGGAAAAATTCATAGAGTAAAAAGAAAATGGAAAAAGTTAAAGATAAAAAACGAAATATCAATATAATGAATTAAAGAGGAGAAAGCAAAAGAAAAGAAAAATGGGATGAGTAATAAAAGAGAAATTGTAATGGAATAGAAAAAAGAAAAAAAAGTAGGAAGATAAGTGTAAAGGGGTAAAATGTAATGAAATAGAAAAGAATTAAAAGAATAGGAAAATGAGTGTAAAAGGGAAAAAAATAAACAACGGAAAGTTAATTATGAATTAAGCCCGATTTTTTTTGTGCAATGAAATAAAATATTTTTTAATATTAGTATTTTATAAACATAAACAACTTTTTATTAACTGGAATTGTACAATATGTCAATATGTTATACTAATTTTTTTTTGTATTCTTCTTATAAAATATCAGTTATGTTGATTTCTAAAAGTCATTATAAATAATACTATTCTAAAAGTCCGGTTTTCTGGATCGAATATAATCGAAATCGAACCCGCATAATTAACGCCTATCCGATCTTTTATCAATTAATGAAAACATCGACTGAAGCTTGCAAATCTCAAGTCCACCCTGTAATGACCAGACACAACCTGCAATTTGCACATTACTAATCATATCAATAATTTCTTTAAACAAACTCCATCGATCAATGTCAGTTTTTTCTTCTTTTTCTTAGACAAAGAGACTGAATTCATCTTTGTAAGAATTTCTCAAAATGTTTAGAGATAACCCTTGGGAAAAAGATGTTTACAGACATGTCCTAATTATGTCTCAAGGATTAGAGAAGACACAAAGTAACCCTCGTTAGAACAGCTTCCCTGCAAACTCTTTAATGTCCTCATCTGTACACGAGGGAGAAGCATATGATGCGAGTTCTTTGAGCTCAGAAAGGCTCCTCCCAAGCTGCAACGCCATCTTCATTTTAAACAAGTCGCCGTTCTCCCTCTTCTTCACATCTTTTTCCTTCAAGTTCGATTCAATCTCCTCCTCTAATTGCCGGTAGAAGCCGGCACAGTTGCGTGACAGCTCGAACACCATGCCGACCTGGCCGCAGTGCTCAAGTGTATTGGCCAGCGTACCAAGCACTCCTCCAAGGACTGCGAACAGCGTCGGCAGCGGACCAAGAGGCTGAACTCCAATCAAGAGAGATCCTACTGCAGCCACTCCAGCTAATAGAGGACCTAAGAAGGCCAAGGTCCTGTTGATCTTGAGCAGCAGCATACCAAACGATACGTACTGCTCCACGTCCTTCACTTTTAGTGCTCTCAGTGCCCCCTTCATCACTTCTTCTAGCTCCTTGCTCCAGCCGTTCATGTCGGCGTCGTTGGCTAACTTTGCATGCATGGCAGCAGACTTCCTCCTGTGCCTCTTGGGCCACCAGTGAGCAGGTTCGACGACCTTCGGGAATTTCTCGAGCATGCCGGGGAGCAGAGGCAGCGGGTAGGCGTTGTCAAGGGCGAGAACCTTCTCCATGGCCTCTTGGACGTCCTGCTCCGTCAGAGTTCGGAGGGCGAGAGTCGTCTCGATCGACGTCTCGAGCTGCTTCCACAGCGACATAGCCTTCCTTTGCTCTTCGGCCAGCTGCGACGGCTGGATCTTGTTGACGATAATCATCATCCCGGTGGCAGCCGCAAATAGAAGCGCCGATGACAGCTTGAATGCCAGCAAGTGCGGCGAGGTTTCTGGGCCGACGGGAATGGACGAGATGCCGGCCATGATGGACGCCGTGAGGGCCATGGTGTTGATGGAGTTGGTGAGCAGGTGGTTCCAGTTGTTCCTCTGCGCTCCAATGATCGTGTGCATCTCGGCCCGGTCGGCTACTGCTTCGAGTACGGCGTAGAGCTTGGAGGACAAGAGTGGATCGCTTGGTGCCTTGGGGCGAGGCTGGCCTTCGTTGATAGCCGTGGACTTCTGTTCTCCCAGGGGTTGCTCCTCCATGTTGATCATCTGCTGTGGGTTATCTGACTGGGGCATGGCCTTTGCTCTAAGCAGGAACGGAAGACTGTAACCAACACGAACTCTTCTTCCACAAAACTTGGACGAGGAGGAAGAAGAGAAGAAACTTTGGGCTTGGAGAGTTGCCATTTGTGGATGTCTCTGCAGGTACGTGTTATAGTTCCTGCTCCAGAGATGGTTGTAGAGAAGCTGCGCTTTGAGGTCGAGAGAGCGGCCAATGACGTTGTGCTACTGCTTATATAACGCAATCGCAGAGGAACTGAAGAGAGGAAAAGACTTGACCGATCCAACGCGAGTTTTTTTCTTTTTCGGGTACTATTTCAAAACTAGTGCATTCATACTAGTAGTTAATAGTTATAGTAGTTAACCTACGAGTTCATATTCGGGTCAACGGTGGATTTTTATTTTTGAAGTCAATGTTGTAAATTAGACTATAGAGATTGAATTGACCTAACTAATATATTTGCAGGGGGAAAATATCTATGTAACAAAAAAAAAAGCGTGACATGCCATAAAATTTGGAAACATAAATATTGTTAACCTCGTCGACTATTCTTTTCCTTTGAATATTCGGGTGTTCTGCATACTGACAGGGATATTGGATCAAGCCAAAATATAATTTGGGTCAAATCTGACTTGGTAACATCATTTTTAAATTGGGTCGAGTCTATTGAAAATAAAAAATAAACTTAGATATAGTTTTTAAGTGTTTTAACAAATTCAAGAATAAATATAAGATAAGGCGTATGTTAATAATACAAAATAATAAGAATAAGAATAACAAGTATTAAAATGATTTAACGATTTAAATAATATAAATAAATGAATTATACTATTAATACTTGCCAATAAATGGGTCCATATTAGGTTTTATCGAGTTATAATTCTTTTATTTAAGGAAAAAATGGAGGTGCTCCCTACTTAAGTAGGGAGCACCATACTCCATACATTTTAAATAGTAGGATCTGAGATCTATGGTGGCTTGATTTAGGAGAGAGAAAAAAAGTAGGAGAGAGAAGATTTAATATCCACCGTAAATCTAACATCCTACGGTTAAAAATGTAGGGAGCATGGTGCTCCCTATTTAAGTAGGGAGTACCTACATTGAATCCTTCTTTTAAGCCCATAATTTATTTTAGGTTTGCTCAATTATTAACTCAAAAGTCAAAAAGATCAAGTTGGGTGGATTGGATTGGCGGGTCGGGTAAGACCTAGTATAACCCTGAAATGCTGCAACAGTTTCATAATTCGTCTTGAAAATAACTTTGATGATCCAAATTTAGTTTTGGAGCAAACCTGTCGACAATTGAATTAGAATTGGATTGAGTATAAATTGGAGAAATATAAATCTGGTTCAATTTTACCTTACTTGAATATTATTATTATTATTATTATTATTATTATTATTATTATTATTATTATTATTATTATTATTATTATTATTATTATTATTATTATTATTATTATTATTATTATTATTATTATTATTATTATTCAATCAAATAAAGGAGAAGTTGCTCGTACGAACAAAGGTCACTCATGAGCCCTTGGCTCACGGTAATTTTAATAATTTTCAATCAAACAAAGGAGAGGTTGCTTCCACGAGGCTTTACTCGTGAATTATTTCAATCAATATAACCTAAAATTATATTTAAATATGTTAAAATAATATATAAAAAGTTATTAGTAAAATTATGCACATATTTATATTATTATCATAAAGGTATGATTTTTTATGTTATTATGAAAGTCAATGCTTAAATTATACTGTGACCTATGTCATGTGCAAATCACCTCATCATCAATATAATCATGCTATCATTGTGTCATCATCATTTAATTATTTGAACATATTAATTTGCAGAACTGAATTCGCACAAGAGAGAACCTCCCGTGAATTGTGATTTTCAATATGTAAATATCATAAACAGAATTCTCAATAGGTAAATGAATATAACTTAATAATGTAAATGATCAATTTCAATTAGACCAATAGGATCATTTCTTACATCAAGTTCCACTTTGATCTTTCATACTTTCTTACCATATCATAATTAATTGGTGGCAGGAATATCAATTACAGATCATCCTTTCGTGCTCATTACTCTCTTGTTCAATTTATTCAAGTCACCCATTATCTTTAGATTCATCTATTTATCTTGCTTTAAATGAAACAATCATTACAATTAATAATGAGTATTATTAATGTATTGAAGGTTCAGATTGTCCCCGATGTCGATATGGCTAGTTAAGTCATATGAAATTTCTCTAAACAAGTAGATATCCTCGAACAATAATCCTCGAAGGAACTCAATTATCCCACGTGTTAACAATAGGGATAAATCCATAAATTCACCGGGGGTTATCCTCTACATACATAAATTCAATCACAATGCATCACATATTTTAAGTCATATAATTAGTTGAGTTAGGTTATCATTTTGAAGATAATTAGACCGACATCGTTCATCAAATTATTTTCAAGCAATTAATACAATCAAATCATATGAAAACAATGTGCAAAAAAAATGATTCAAGTGTTTCTCATAACACGGCCCACGTCGGAGGTCAACAAGGCATGTGTTGCCTCTGGTGAGAGACCTGTGTCTCAAATGCAGATAGTATTCAATGGAACACAACCCTGGTTCCCAGCGATGTGATCCGTTTTGGGGAGGGTTTTTTTTCTTTCTCTATAGAAGACATGGGTCGCACCAGATGGGAGCACTACTCAGGTTAGGATATAAGTTTCCTTGTTATTTTCTATTCTCTCCATTATATTTATTAGGGTAATGTGGCCCGTGTTGGGAAGCAACGCGGTCCATTTTCTGAGTTATTTTGGCATTACAGAAGGAAACTGTTGGCATCGCAGGTGAACACAGACCGTGTTGTGTAGAGACATGAACCCATGTTCGAAGGTTCTGATGCAATTTTCCAAAAATTAAATCTAAAACTGAGAGAGAGTTTCATTACTTCCTTTAAAAATAATAATCAATCCAAAGAGAAGGATGAGGATCCTAAGCTGAACTTATATCAATGATTATTCTATTGCATATAGAGACTCCTATTATTTGATCCTAATTACATATTTTTTCCCAAGCGAGTTATTTGTTATGTGTTCCTCATTCTACGTCGTCCTCCTCGTTCCTACTTCATGAGAGGTCATCTTCTTCCTCCACCACGTGCCAAGGTGAAAGAAAAGGTTTATAGGAGAGAGAAAACCTTCAAGTCCTTAACAAGAGGAGAGAGAGAGAGAGGTTACCTGGCGGCAAGGGCAGAAAATAAAAGCTCTAGTGATAATTATTTCGTGGTTAAGGGTTTATATAGAGAATAATTAGGGTTTGAGGTAGTTTAGGCCATCATTAAGTTCGAAATACTTGTAGGATCTGAATGACACCAAGAGGGGGAGGGGGGAGTGGATTGGTATATTAAAAACTTTTGTTCTTCTTAACTTAATCTAGATGTGTTGTGTTTAGCGGAAGCATGCATATACGAATACAAACACAAATAGAGGGAAGAGAGTAGAGAGAAGAACAAACACAAAGAAACAAACACAACATTTGTTATCGAGGTTCGGCCGAACTCCTGGCCTACGTCCCTGCTCCGATCTTCTCCACGAGATCTTCGGAGTTCACTATATCCTTCTTCAAGGGCGAAGGCTCTCTTACAACTCTCCTTTCTTTGTACTGAGGACAAGGAGAACGACCTCTTACAATGTAATCGCTCAAGCTCTCTTGAACCCTTCACAAGGGGAACTAAGGCTCTCGTTCTAAGCACTAACGATGTTTTCAAAATGGCCAAAGTTAGTTCTCAAGACTCTTGAGATTACATTTATACTCTGCAACTACGACCTAATTCTCTCTC
>LTAE01013204.1:2209-12882 GCA_001647135.1 Pontederia paniculata
TGCACTAGTCGAACAAGTAATAAAGTGTAAGAGTAGAGTTGTCGATCCCACGAGAAATTATATAACTACCTAATCAAAATTCTGGACTAATAGGAGATAACATTGGTTTCAGGATTTTGGTTTCAGAAAATTAATATGTAAATATAAGTAGATAATAATAATAATATAGGGATGATAACTAGGGGCTGGATAATATTCAATTCAAGATAGGTACTCAGAATTTTGCACAACAATCGAATATGAGATGAATCAACTATTGAATCTTCAGATGGTTAGGCAAATCTAAAGATATGAATTTCCTTAGTGGGTAATTCAACTATCTTGCATTAAATAATCCAGAAAATATCCCATAACGGATCTATCCACAGGAAGATAATCATAAGATGCAGTAAGTTGTTTCCCTAGACTATTAAACCATCGTTCACGAGTTGACCTAACAGACCACAAACGAAAATGCCCTTCACGGGTAACAATCGCAGGACACGAATTGCAAAAGTGTTGACCACACTACACAGTTAATGATCAATTGTTCAAACTAATAAATCAGGCAAACATGTTCATGAAGAATCAATTCAATGAAAAGTCTCGAAAGCTATATAAAATCTGGAACAACAATAGTCTCAAAACATAAACTAACCATAAAATATTCAGAGTAGGATTACCGAATTCGTCCTAATGACCTGTGGAACAGAGAATGCTCCTCTGGATGTTGTGAAAGATGACGAACAACTCCTTCAAGGATGATGAACTCCTCCTCAGCGGCCCTTCGGAATAATCTTTGTTCTTTGGCTTTCTTCTCCTCTGCTACACCCTAGCCTCCTCCTTAGACCTATGTGATACAATAGAATTCGTCCTCCAATTCTCCAGGATAACCTCTCTGGTTGCAAGCGAAATCCTTTTATACCTAGGGTTTCTTAGGGTTAAATCAGCATTACATATGAACCCTTGGATCAAATCTGCTTCTCGATCATCGATGATGATAAAAGTCCAATAAAACAAGTGCAAATCCTCAGAAATATGATAGAATCTAATCTTATAGTCTTCAATCAAATCCCAAACTTTTTGGCCATCAAATCATATCAAAATTTCGAATAAAGGAATCTGCGGAACTTCATCACGGCCCGTGACAAGATGTCACGGCCCGTAAATGAAGATTACTTCATTATTCCTCAAGTCGTCACGGTCCGTGACAAAGTGTCACGGCCCATAACTCGGGCTCTGGGCAGTTCGGCATCTCGAGTTTTCGTAACTTACGGCTCATAACAATTCTGGACTGCATCTGCTGCTTCTATCGACTCCGTGATATCAAGATGTGCTATGTAATATCATTCCTCACAGCCCGTAACGAGATGTAACGGCCCGTGACGAGTCTGATTTGAGGTTGCAGCGCTTCGGCATGTAATCGTGATACGCTCTTCGCGGTCGTGATAAACTTCATAACGGCCCGATGTGTCATCACAGTCGTAATGTCTGAGGGAATATGCATTGCCTTCGGCATGATCAGGCTTCGCTGCTGCTAGTACTGATGTATCACGGCCAGTAACGTGTTGTCACGTCCCGTGATGGCTACAGGTTATTGATTTCTTCCTCCTGAGGATGTCCATTTGCAATATTTTGTTGATTTTGATCCTTCTTCCACCTTTCCATGTGATTTCCTACAAAATATACCAAACAAGAGTAGATTTCGGACTTGGAAGAATAAAATCAAATAAAATAGAAAATAGATGCATGCAATATGAAAATGACTTATAATCATGTCTAATGTAAACCCTAAAATATGTTGTAAAACACATGCATCAATGCTTTCCTGCAAAATTACACCAAACAAGAGTAGATTTCAAACTTGGAAGAATATAATCAAATAAAGCATAAAATAGATGCATGTACTCACATAACAATCCAAAAATGTTCCTAATGAAAGCCCTAAAATATGTTAGACAATGCATGTATCAACTCCCCCAAGCTCGGATATTTGCTTGTCCTCAAGTAATGTTTAAAGCAAATCTCAGAATATGGGAATTCAAATCATTGCTTCCATCTTGTAGACAACTACTTCCCCTACCCTACTGTTTACTAACTCATCACCAAAGTCAACATTCCACATTCCAATTATCCCACCTACATAGAATCCCGATACTCAAACAATTTTAAACTCCTTCAATTTTAGCTCTAACATGTAAAAAATGTGTAATATATCAAATAAGAACATCACTATTGAAAATACAAGTGTATACTGAGCTCATTGCATAATCTTCTTTTTCTCATACTTCTTTCACTTTTCTTTAGATTCTTGCTTTCTCACAGGATTACACAATGAGATCCGTGTAGCGGGCTTTGGAGTGAAGACTCCCAGACCAATTGGCGTTAGGGCAACAGGTGTTGAAGCACCCCTCGAGCTTACTTGTCCGAACACTCCCAGCTTCTAAGTATAGGTTCAAATCAAGCAGTGAATTGGCTGTTAGTGTGCTTCTCCATATTGCACAAGGGCGCCCATGTAGCAGGCTTTCAATCGGTGGATCTCAGACCAAATGGCCTTAGGTCACCTGGCATGAAACCCTACGAATCTAATTGTCCGAACCCTCCAAGATTCCGGATAACACATGTCACAGCCTCCTCAACTACTCAAGCACATATTTTTTCCAAAATTTTCTAGAATTTTTTTTCAGATCCACATGTATCTAAGCTCAAGACACACTTATACGTTCAATAGCAAAGTAATTATTCTCAATACTTTACAAACTACATGAAAGATCTAAACAAGAAATTACCGTCTAAGTGTCAGAATCTACTTGGCAACAAACTTCGGTCCAACTATTCCAATTATGGTGATAAGTGATAAACTCAAGACAGAAGAATTATCGTCTAAGTGTCAGAATCTGCACAAGGGGGCCCAAGTGTCAAAATCTACTTGGCAACAAAGATGTCTTTGACCAATACTTTCAAACAAAGAAAAATACCCAAGACATGAGACAACAAGAATGACATTTTTGGGTTTTGATTTTTTTCATTTTTGGAATTTTCAATAATGATGCAATACAAATAAAAATGCATATGCAATACATAAAGCAAACATGCAATACAACAAAGAAAAGCGATGCATGTAATGCACTACTCCCTCAAGCTTAAATAGAAGTCCTTAGTGTTTTGGTCCAGCCAAAGGAAGGATACAACTATGCATGATAACAAAATGAAACGACACAAAAGAGAATACAAAGAGATGCGAATGAGTCTACTCCTGTGGTGGAGGTGGGAATGGTGGTGGGTCCTGGTGGCTGGGGAAGAAAAGTGCGCCATAGTAGCCCTGATCAACATGGTAATCATGCATACGCTAGACCATGGCCTACATCCTCTCTGGCGGGAGCGGATGTCGCGAACATCACCCTGAATAGAAGTCAAAATAGTATGCATAGCAGAAAAATCGTAAGAAATAGGCACACTACTAAGGTTGATGTCCATGTAAGTGGGCTAATCCTGGTGGTCGGGCTCCGGTACACGGCGAGGTGGACAAATCGGGGACGGCCTAGGTGCATCCGATGGAAAGATTATCTAGTTGTCCGGGTTGGAGGGGTCGAATCTCTCTGACTCAAAACATGGCAGAACAAAATCGGTGTCCTTAAAGAAGAATACATTGGTTCTCCTCTGAATTCCCCCAAGCTTCATTGCTGTGACAATGCAATGATCTAGAAACACTATGTCATCCATTGAATCAATATCCTCCAGATCGAGCTTCAGGTGGTGGGCAATGGGATTGATAAGAGCACTGGTGATGATCGTCCCCTTGTCCTTATTAGATGTCTTCTGGAAGGTCCTCACCAAAAAGGCCCCCACATTGACATGAGTGTGGGTGGCCATGCAATTGATGAAGAAAAGCTTTGGTTCTCTAACCGAGCCATCACTGTCGCCCTTGGATCCGGTGCACATAACGGAACATCGGATTCTGGATCATGGTGCTCTTCGCCGTTTGATAATTTAAGTGCTCAGCCCCAGTGATCCCCCTCCAGAAATCCGCTGCATCAAAATCTTTGGGCACCCGCATAGGCCCCTCATCTGGAAACTGGTAAACTGCATTAAACTTTGACAGAGATAGAAAAAACTTTGTGTTGTAGAGTTGGAAAGAGTAAGAAGTTCTTCAACACTAACTTTATCGGCCTCTGAATAAGTACTGTTGCTGGACGCGGGGCTTGCTCCTCAGCAATGGGGTCCTCCTGGTATCTGTGTGTTGACATCTTCTCACGGTGATGACGGCTTGAGCTTGCCATTTAATCACGGCCCGTGATAAGCTGTTACGGGTTGTGAGAGAGAAGGTTGTGGGTCGTTAGGTGATTTAACGGCTGAGGCAAAAGCTACAGGTCTTGCTCGGCAGATCGTCACGGGTCGTGAAGAGATGGTACGGCCTGTGAGGATGAATGTTGCAATTTGTGACGATCGTTGCGAGGCGTTACGAAGGTGCGTTTGTAGGATCTAGAATGGCACCAAGAGGGGGGGTGAATTGGTATATTAAAACCTTTTGTTCTTCTTTACTTAATCTAGATGTGTTATGGTTAGCGGAAGCAAACAAGTATGAATATAAACACAAATAGAGAGATAGAAGAGTAAGAAGAACAAACACAAGAACAAACACAGTTTGTTATCGAGGTTCGGCCGAACTCCTGGCCTACGTCCCCGCTCCGATCTTCTCCACGAGATCTTCGGAGTTCACTAAGTCCTTCTTTAAGGGTGAAGGCTCCCTACAAATCTCCTTTCTTGTACTGAGGACAAGGAGAACAACCTCTTACATGTAATCTCTCAAGCTCTCTCGAATCCCTTCTCAAAGGGGAACTAAGGCTCTCGTTCTAGCACTCAAATTCAAATGGCCAAAGTTAGCCTCTCAAGACTCTTGAGATTACATTTATACTCTGCACTACACGACCAACTCTCTCTCTCAGAAAACTAGCCGTTAATGCAAGTACAGTACCTTCACCTACTTCTCCGGTCGACCTCTGCTCCAGCTTCGGTTGACCGCTCCTTCGGTGAAGTCCCCACTTGAACTGCTGCCAGATGCTTCGGTCGTCCACCGCTCGCCTCCGGTCTTCCGCAGCTTCAAGTGTCCGAAGTCTTTCCCTCAGTCAAGAACCCTCGGTCGTCCGCCACCTCCTGTGGCCGACCGATCTTGACTTGAGTCCTCCTCTCCAACTGAGCCGGTCGTCCGCTGAACACCTTCAGCATCCTGGACGTCCGCTTCTCCAACTTGAAGAGGTCGGTCAAGCTCCACCGGTCGCCCGCGCTTCGTCTTCGGTCGACCGATCTTGACCTCCATCAGCTCCCACTCCTCTATGGTCGCCCGCTGAACTCCTTCAGCATCCCGGACGCCCCATCTCTGAGTGTAGCTGACCGTCAAGCTCCAACGGTCGTCCGCCACCACCTGTGGCCGACCGTCCTTGACATGTCCGCCAAGCCTCCTGGTCGTCCGTCACCTATGGCCGACCGCTTGTCCTCCTGGACCGTCTTCCAGCTGCACCGGTCGTCCGCTGCCTTCAGCATCCTGGGCACCTCCGTCTCGCAAGATGTCCGCCAAGCCCCTTGGTCGTCCGCCACCTCCTGTGGCCGACCGATCTTGACTTGAGTCCTCCTCTCCAACTGGCCCGGTCGTCCGCTGAACACCTTCAGCATCCTGGACGTCCGCTTCTCCAACTTGAAGAGGTCGGTCAAGCTCCACCGGTCGCCCGCGCTTCGTCTTCGGTCGACCGATCTTGACCTCCATCAGCTCCCACTCCTCTATGGTCGCCCGCTGAACTCCTTCAGCATCCCGGACGCCCCATCTCTGAGTGTAGCTGACCGTCAAGCTCCAACGGTCGTCCGCCACCACCTGTGGCCGACCGTCCTTGACATGTCCGCCAAGCATCCTGGTCGTCCGTCACCTATGGCCGACCGCTTGTCCTCCTGGACCGTCTTCCAGCTGCACTGGTCGTCCGCTGCCTTCAGCATCCTGGGCACCTCCGTCTCGCAAGATGTCCGCCAAGCCTCCTGGTCGTCCGCCACCTCCTGTGGCCGACCGCTTGACATCCTGGACCATCCTCGACAACCCTGGTCGCCCGCTGAACTCCGCAGCCTCCTGGACACCACCTGCACTGAAGACTCCTGACAAGCTTACCGGTCGTCCGCCATCTCCTGTGACCGACCGCTTGGCTGCCGTTCCCGTATCTTCAAACGCTCTGGACGTCCGCTGTCTTCCACAGCATCCCGGACGCCCACTCCTGGCTTTGAAGATCCCTCAGGATCCATGGTCGCCCGTGGCACCTACGTTCGACCACCCTGGACATGCACTTCCCTCTTCAGCTTCCCCTGGTCGTCCGCTGTCTTCACTACAGCATCCCGGACGTCCACTCTCCCAGGAACTGAAGACCGAGATCCTTCGGTCGCCCGCTGCACCCCACGGTCGACCGACTCGGGTCCGTGTCAGCACCTGACACCTGCGGTCCAACTCTGACTCCTCCTGAGCTCTCGATGGCTGCCGCTCCCGTGGAACATTTCCGGACGCCCGCTCTTCCACCTGAGTTCCTCGGACGCCCGCTTCACCACCTGCCAGTACCTTGGTCGCCCACTCACTCCCATG
Source organism: Pontederia paniculata (assembly GCA_001647135.1). NCBI lineage: Eukaryota > Viridiplantae > Streptophyta > Magnoliopsida > Commelinales > Pontederiaceae > Pontederia > Pontederia paniculata. Next base: position 8,802 of record LTAE01013204.1, read on the forward strand.
AGATCTCCGGACGCTCCTCCCAAGGCTTCCTCTGACAGGTACCGGTCGTCCGCAGATTCCCTCCTGGAACCTCGGACGCCCGCTGTCTGCACCAGACAGCCACTGGACGCCCACTGACCACCTGTCAGTATCCTCGGACGCCCAAACACCTTTCCGCTGTCAGATCACCTGGTCGACCGCTTGTCCTCTCCTGACTCCGGACGACCTCTGACAGACTTCACCGGTCGCCCGCCAATCCTGCGGTCGACCTCACCAGCCTCCTCGGCTCCCATCAGCTAACAGACTCCTGGTCGCCCGCTTGTCTACACCACAAGCCTCCGGACGTCCTCTGTCTTCGCCTGATGTTCACTGGTCGCCCGCTCTCAACCTGCGGTCGACCACTCTTCCACTGCCCTCTGCTCCGGGCGTCCACTGTCTCCACCTGAGCCCTCTGGACGTCCGCTCTTCAGCCTGGCAGTGCCCCGGTCGTCCGCTGTCTCCTCCTGAGCCCTTCGGACGACTGATCCCCAAATGTGTTTGGAAGTTGTATTCTTGGGGTCGCCCATTCATCATTCATCCGGCGTCCTCCTCCTTAAAGCCTTTTCCACCGGTCGTCCTTTCTTCAACTTTGATCGATCGGTCTTCTTCGACTGCCTCCACAGTCCATCAATGTCGGTCGCCCTTTCCTCAGCTCTGATCGACCGGTCTTCCTCTTGATTGCCTCCACAGTCCAATATTGGTCGCCCTCTTTATGTCTTGGGTCGACCGTACATGCCTCCTCCTCCATACACTTTGCTATTTATATAACCTCCTCTTCCTTCTACTGGTCGACTGTTTATATCCTTAGGACGTCCGTTGCACACATATGATTCTTCATGATGTGTAATACGTGTGCAGTGGTCGTCCATTCCTTTAGCTCAGGTCGACCGCCGTACTGAACTTGTCTTATGTCCTGTTACAGAAATCAGCTCAAACAAGTTCATTAGTATAGACCAAGTTCACTTACAAATTTGTGATCATTCAAAACCAATCTTGGGATCTTAGATTCAATAGCGTTGACGCTGCTTCAGAGAGTCATGGGGCGTAATAGTAGTTGCGGCCCATGACGAAAGAGGTTGCACCACGTAATGGATATTGCGGCCCTTGAGTGCGTGGTCATCTTCAGAGTCACAACCCGTTATGCCTACTAATGGGTCGTGATGGTTGCAGATGCAAGTCGCGCTCGCCGGAGTCGAAGAAGATGATCGCCTTTCTTCGTGCGATGTTGCTGCTTTACGTCGGCAATGATGCAGGAGGTCCACCTAGATTGCTGGCAATGTAGAGATTCCGGACGACTTGCCGAACGCCAGAAAATGCGCAAAAAATTGCCGAGCGCAAGGTGGAAAAGCTGGATCTCCAGTGCTGAACTTCTGCAAATGGGGTTAGTATATATAGCGAAAAAAATTGCAGGTTTTATAACAATCTAGGTTGAATGGTCAACTCGCGGAGTCACGAGGCATCACGCGAGTTATGAGGTGTTAATGCATTGCATCGTGGGTCGTGTCAGGGGGCATAATGGAATTGAATCCGGTCAAAAGTAGTCTAAAATGGGTCGTAATGGATATTACAGGTCGTGACGCGATGCGTTATGTGTCGTAGTGTCAATAAATGCCTTGAAGACCGGTGTTGATTGCATCGTGGCTCGTGACGTTCCGTCGTTGGTTGTTAAATGCAGTTAGTTGACGGATGAGGCAGGTGTGATAAATTTGGATCGTTACGGCCCATGAGAAATGTAACGACTTGTAAATCAGGTGCACTCGAGGTAATTGGTTAGGCAATGCTTAATCACGGGTTGTTATGGTATATTATGGCTTTTGTTGGTAGGTGTTACGATGTCAAGCTAAGGTCGTAATGGGACCTAACGGCCCATAGATCGAGGCATTTGAGGGTTCAATCGATCGAGGGTTAGGAATTATGGCCCGTGAAAATGCTTACTTGTCATGATAAATGAAAATCAATGGTGTGTCGTCCCTATTGAAGTCGTACCCTACGGTGACGGGTCGTTAATCATGTATATGTCAATTTCGAGAGGTGGAGTTAATCATTCTCGGGTCGTTATGGGATCTTACGGCCCATAATGATGGCAGTAACGGTGTAGGGTCAAGGTCGTAATAGACCTTGACGGGTTGTAAATCGGGATACTTAGAGGTTTGCTTAACTCAATATCATGACTTACGACCCGTAACCAGTTATCAGGGGTCGTGACAAATGTGGTTACTGCTCACGCTTCCTTCGTTGACCCTGTTATGAACTGCTACGACTCGTGATGAAGCTCGCAACACATAGTCACAGCCCGTGACAAATAATTCTCATCCCTCAAGTTGCACTGTCGAACTCGTAATGGAATGTCACGACTCGTTAACCCGGATACAGGTGAAACATTTGTGGGTGTTACAGGTCGTGATAAGTTTTAACGGCCTGTGATGACTTCCGTTTCGACCCACTCTACTCTTTACCAGTTGTGATAGCATCTTGCAGGTCGTGATCTAGGATCTCACAACCCGTGACAGGTCCTAACGGTCGGTGATAACATGGGAATCTTGCTAAGGTGAAGGACTCGATTATGTGAGGCAACCAAAAGCCTAGACGACTCAACCAGAACTCTATGAAGACTCAAGAAAAAGAAAAAAAAACTATACAAAAGGGAAGGGTTTAGGCAGGATAGTTCTAAGTTATAGTCATTAGCATGACTTTTATTCTAAGCTTTCTCCAGGGATCATAGAGATCAAGGAACCCTATCATATCATCGGGTTGATGACCCAGGTAGTGTTACACCATATATCCATTGACATTGAATTTCTGCGAGCCATCAAGTGTGGATAATTCTACTGCTCCATAGGAAAATGATTTTACAACTATAAAAGGTCCAGACCACCTAGACTTAAGTTTTCCTGGAAAGAGTAGCACATTTTGTCCTTGAAGAAATTAAGTTTGCTTTAGGTGCATGTATGCAACTTTTTAGTCCTCTCTTTGTAGATTTTACTATTTTCGTAGGCATGGTGTCGGATTTCCTGTAACTCATTCAACTCCAACAATCTCTCACCCCCCACTGCATCTAAGTCAAAGTTCAGAAACTTGGTCGGTATGCCTTATGTTCTAATTCAACGGGTAGGTGACAGGATTTCCCAAAGACCAACATAGATGGAAACATGCCTATCGGTGTTTTGTAGGTAGTTAGTTCTATATGCCCACAGAGCCTCATCTAACTTCAGGGACCAAAATTTCCTGGAGCTATTTACTATTTTTTCAAGAATTCTCTGAAGCTCTCTATTGGAAACCTCTATATGCCCACAGGTCTGAGGGTGATATGGGGTACTCAACTTATGGTGGATGTTAAACTTAGCTAGAAGACTCTCTACAGTCTGATTATAGAAGTGGGTGCCATTGTCACTTATAATTGCCCTGGTGCACCAAACCGCATGAAAATGTTCTTCCTCAGAAAACTTGCTACTACCTTGGCATCATTTGTGGGTGTGGCCACAGCTTCTACCCATTTAGACACATATCGACCGCAACCAATATATACTCATTATTCAAGGACTTTGGAAATGACCCCATTAAATCAATGCCCAGACGTCCAAAATATCACAATATATAATGTTATTCAATGGCATTTCATTCAGTTTAGAAATGTTACTTGTCCGTTGGCATCGATCACATGACTTATAGTTAGTCGTTGCGTCTTTGAATATTGTCGGTCAGTAGAATCAGCTCTCCAGTAGTTCCGTTGTTGTCCGGTTGGCTCCAAAATGTCCTCCTGCCATTCTGCCGTGATAGTGCTTCAGAATGTTTTCGATCTCTTCATCTATCATGCATCGCCTTATGATCTGATCTGCACACAATTTAAACAAGTAGGGTGTGATATCCATGATATAATTCATATGAGATTATAAATGTTAATTGTGTATTCATGTGCTTAATATCACTATGATATATGTGTTAAAGTGTGTATTGTAGTTTCAGTTTTCATATGCTGAAAATTAGCGAAATTCAACTAAGGCATGAAAATATGATTTTTGAAAAGTTTATAATTTGGAAAATTAAAGTCCCGGTAATTGTTCCT
>LTAE01013207.1:0-12879 GCA_001647135.1 Pontederia paniculata
GGTCGACCGTTGTACTGAACTTGAATATATCTTGTTACAGAAATCAGCTCAAACAAGTTCATCAATACAGGCTGAGTTCACTTACAAATTTGTGATCATTCAAAACATTCTCGGGATCCTAGATTCAACACGGAGTTGATCATTCTACGATGAAATGCAAAATCACCTAATGAGGCGGTTTTATCATAGAAATATAAGATGTTTATGAATACATATGCATATACTAAATGATCATCTAGAACAAGGTGCTAATCTACGGAAAATTATCAAATCCCATAAAGCTTAAGAATTCGAGAAAACATCATAAAATCATTCGAGGAATCCATAAAAACAAAGTGCCATGATTGCATGAATCTTAGCATGACTTAATTAATTAAAGCATGACAAGAAAGAATTCATCTCACCTCGATATTGTGTGGCCTCGTCAGATCCAATGTGTTTGAGCCCAAATAAATAATAATAAGAACCAAGTCATAAGTTTCATAAATATCTTATTGAACTCATTTTTGATCCACTAACACTTGGAATGATAACCCATATCATTTAATTAGAAAGTGGTTATTTCCATATTTAATTTATGGAACTCGTTTAATATCTCGATTTTGATCATCACTTCATATATGTATCTATTGTGACTAACTAACACTTATGTGACCGTAAAACTAAATAACTATCCATACTTAATCTATCCAGGTATTTCTTACATCTGAAGTTTAATAAATAAATACCCAGTTCTTTCAATTCTCAAGAGGATTAAGGTTCACCTAAGACCTGATATTCTCTCCAAGATACACCAACTATCCCAAATCTAGTAGACTCTATTGTTCTTCTCCAAGATGTCAATTTAGCCTATTAAAGTTTTGAGATGCATTAAGATGTAAGCCCTAAACTATGGATCGGGCCTCTCCCGGATGTCAATCTCACAGACCTGACATTCAGTATTGCTCTCTAGGATGCTACTAGATGTGATATGCAATGCTTGACTAAAATAATTAAAAGATCAATCTCAAGAATCAAATGAAAATTGTGACCATGTCATTCCTCTCCAGGATGCTAACAAATCACAATATCACAATAACTCATCGAAAGCATTAAATATGCAAGGCATACATAAGATAAATTGGATTAAAATTGAACTTTATATAAAAACTAGGGTTTCCATGTTACAATAAAATCTCCAAAAGAAAAACTCAAAGATACATGGGAGTTCATCCTTTTGTAAACATAGAAGAAGAAGAAAGATTACAACAACAACATCAACAACATAAAATTACAGAATTTTTACACCTTTAAACAATGATCATTTCCATATTCTTGCAGCACTTTGTCTTCATCTTCTATAGGCTCTCTCAGGCTTGAAGCATTCCCCAAATGAAGTTTTTAGGTTTTTTATAAGTTAGAAGAGTCCTAGGCTTGATGGAATTCATCCAGAGGAAGATCTGACTTCAAAATAAATCACAACCATCGGAAAAAAACTCAAAACAGCCTCTTGTACGAACAAAATCGTCTTTTCACAATTTGTCATGGTCTGTGACAAAAATATAATGACCGAGACGGAAGCTTGGCTTTGGGCGCGATCTCATCACGGCCCGTAACAAAATTGTCATTGTCGTAACCAAACAGTGTTTATCAGTCTCATATGTGTCGTGGTCCGTGAATCACGATCGTGATCGAAAGTATTGTGATGTCCTCAAATATGTCACGGCCGGTGACGAAATCATCATGGTTGTGACCAAACAGTGTAATCTTTCGTCATGATGTCACGACCCGTGTGATCAGGGAATCAAGGCCATGACCGAACACATGCAAATTCCTCTTAAGAGTATCACGACCCGTGATCTTGGAATCACGATCGTGACCGAAGCGTTGTAAGTCTCCTTCATAGTGTCATGGCCTGTGACAAAAATGTCATGGTCGTGACCGAAAAGATGTTTCTGCCAATATGATGTCACGGTTGTGACCGAGACGCCATACTAAAAATTCCCATCTTTTTTATTCTGATTTTGGTCTAGATTTTGATGGCCTCCTTCCATCATGCCTTTGAATACCCTGGACACACACATACCGGTTATGTAGACCTTGACTCAAAAATAAAAAAGAAGTAAAATCAAGAATAAACTAATGCATATGATAACAGAATGCATGAAAAATGCAATGAATATGATTAAAAAATCATGACTAATTTGATACGCATCAAACACCCCAAGCTTAAAAGTCTTGCTTGTCCTGAAGCAAAATTCTAGAGCAAATGCTCAAGACAATTCTGTCATAACATTGACCATGCAGACCAATACTTTCCTTGCAACGTCTCTCTCCTGGTCCTCAGTATCACTGCACCTTTACATATCATCCTGCTTCATAGAGTTCTGACTTATAAACAATTAATAAATAGTTCCACACGGCTTATAGACAGAGTCTAATCATTTACAACATTAACGTTGAAGGCACAAGTATCCTAGAGCTTATACTATTAAACAATGAATACACAAATATTCTCACAATTTTCTCTAGGTTTTCTCTTCCAATCAAGTTTGCACAAGGAAGTCCATGTAGCAAGCTTTCAACTAGTGGATCATAGACCAGATGTCCTTAGGTCACTAGGATTTAAGAGTCCCTGCGGGTCTACTCACCCGAACATTCCTAGGTCCTTAATGAAAGATCAAACTAGGACATTGATTCAACACTTAAGTGCTTATCTAATGTGCATAGGGTGGTTCGTGTAACGGGTTTTTCGCTGATGATTCTCGGACCAGATAGCCTTAGAGCAATATGTGTTAGGGAACCCCTCAAGCTTACTTGCCTCGACTCATCCAGGTTTTGGATAACACATAAGGGCTAACTCAACTCCTTTATTCTTTTTTTTCAAACTTTTTCACACTCATTTATTTTCCATTTTTCCAACTTTTTCAATCTTTCACATTTTTTTATAAGCTCCAAAGATACTTAAACATTCAACAAAAAGGCTATAACATATATACTCAAGTACAATAAAGCTGAAAGGAACTTGTGGTTAAAAAGCCATCAGTCGATTCCACAAAATTCAATATTTCAATACGTACATGTGATTTGCATTTGAAAATAAAGCGCTCGAATTTCATAGATAATGCACATCAGCTCTAGAATATATGCTTTAAGTAGAACAAAAAGTTAAGCAACGGTAAGTAGATGAAAACAATTTTTATGGATTTTTCAAACTTTTTATACTAAAACTAATGCATACACTAACTCACACAGAAAATGCAAGTACATACTAAACAAATTAGACTAAACACAATGCATGAAATGCAAACTCCAGTAAACTTAGACTTCACACTGTCCTTAGTGTTAAAGCCCTTGCTGAAGGAGATGATACAAAATGCAAAAACAAAATGTAACATAATGAAACGAAATAGAAAAAGAAAAAGCACGACAAAACTAGTCCATGTGCGGTGGTGGTGGTGGCGGAGTTAGAGAGAAGAAGCCTCCAAATGCGCTCTGGCTGGTGTGATAGTCGTGCATCCGCCGAATCATATCCTCCATGCTATCTTGGCGGGCTCGTATCTCTATAATCATGTCAGCTTGGATATCAAATCGAGTAGTAATCTTCGTCCGCACGTCTATCATCATTGTCACATGGCGCTGCTTCTCTGCCTGAATCGCCTCCAAGGTAGTCTACAAACTTGCAAAATCAAACTCGGAGTCATATGAAGGCATCTCCTCAGTAGGTGTGTCAAGCATATCATAAGATGGTACCTAATCAATAGCCTGCACCGGGCGCCGTGGCGATGAACGAGTCGGGGGCTCAACTGGCTGCTCGGATAGGGTGGGAAGAACAACCAATTAGCCATATCAAATATTGTGAACCCCTGGACGTCACATCACGGAATCTTGTCCCTGCCGGTTCCTGAAGATGAAGACCTTGGTCCTACTATCGACACCACTAGCTTCATGTTCAAGATAGTGCCTTGGTCCAGAAAAAAACTCCCCTTCAGCAGCTTCGCCTCCTCTAGATTCAACCCAAAGTGCTCGATGATGGTAGTGATGAGACCTCTGATGGTGATCTTGTATTTCACCTTCTTACCATGGTTCTCAAAGATCCTAGCGATGAAGCCTCCAATGTTGACCTCGATCCCCTCAACCATGGCATGTAGTAGGTAGCGCAGTGTCTCATTAGGGGACACGTCGTTGTGAGAGGATCCTGTGGGTAAAGTGGAACAACATGTTTTGGATCTGACTGCTCTTCATTATCGGTAGTAGAGGGTATGCTCTCCAGTAAGTAGTTCTGAAAATGCGGACATCAAAGTCCCCTCTATGTGAAAACTAGTAAATATCATTAAACTCATTAAGGGAGAGAGAATACCTCTTTGTGCAGAGCTGGTAGTCGAGCTTTGTTGCCTTATACTCGTTCTCCTTCATATTGGTAGTGCAAAAGCTACTGAGGAACTCCCAGGTTGGCTGCTCATAGGTGTCCCAGGACTGACCAAGAAAGTGGCTGATTCTAATCCTCCCGAAAAGCTATCTCATATCCTCCAGCAGCCCAAACTTCTCCATGGTCTCCTCATGGGTGAACCGAGTCGGTGCGGTCTCCAAGAAGGAAAGGTCCATGTACTTCATCTTCATATCATTATTCTGGTAGCGAACCAAGTCAGGTAGGGAATCAGATCTTCTCTAGATGTGGCTTCCTGCTCGACATTGGTCATCCTCAGCACCCTTTGTCTCTTCCTCTGATCCATAAAAATACGTGAAAGAAAAAAGAGAGGGAGACTGAAATGCAGTAGGTACTATCACGAGCGTGGCTAGGGGGTCACGGTCGTGACTGGGAACAATGAACATGAATGTCTCAAAAGGTCACCGCCCGTGATTTGGGAATCATAGCCGTGAAATGTCAATACAGAAGATCATGGCGTGTTGTGTGAAGTAACGGTCGTGATCGGGTTATCTTCTTCGTCTTCTCTGGCGAGAATGTCACGACCCGTGTCGCGAAATCGCAGGTGGCCGACGATGTTGTTGTCGATGTCTGTGTGTCGTCGAAGCATGAACTTCGCAAGGAATCAATGCAGGATCAATTAGAGCATGTCGGTAAGGTCGATATCTATCGTTGTCAGAACAGACGCTGGTCGAAGGGACGTCGATGAACGGGAAGAAATCGATAGAGGGGGATCTTTCCAGAACTTTTGTGGTCGTGAGTTTGAAGAGGTTTACGACAGGGTTTTTGTAATGGTCATGAGCATGACCTTCACGCTAATGGGTTAATGCCCGTTATGATTTGGAAATGGCTGATTCAGTTTGCAACGCACAACATTGGATCAAAGTCTTGTCACAACCCATGACTTAAGTGTCATGGCTCGTGACTCAAATGTCACGGCCATGACCATAGAATTTATGTGTAAATGACGCGTAACGGGGTGATATTCAAGGCAAGGCTAATTGTCATGGCCCATGACTCAGATGTCACGGCCAAGATAAATAAAATGAATCCCGTCATCGTCGTATCTTGATCATGATAGAGATTCATAATCATGAATGAGGTGTCATAGCCGTGTCAACAAAGGGGGTAGTTCTGGTGATACACATGACGGTTACTAGTGTGGCACTGCCCGTGATCAGACGAGTTAACACTTGTGACAAAGGTGTCATGTCGGTGAGGTGGTTAGTCATCTCATCTCAGCAGAAGTCATGACCCGTGATTAAGTACGTCAGAAAGCTTTTTTTCAATAACCTAAAACCTGAAAAATTTTGAAAATCCTTAAACAAAATTGATAGACCCCAAAAAATTGAGAAGTAATAGAATAAGTAATAAAACTAAAATAATAAATGTAAAGTTAAGACTCCAAATCCTAATACCAGCATTCCAACTCCTAAAATGAAGAGTACCAAATAAAATTCAAATATAAAGGACCACAAATGTTAGAAAGACTTCCAAACCTAAAACTAAGATAAAACTTGCAGCAAATGTTTATTCACAAGGGATGCTAATTTGTAGTCTTTAGCTTGACTAGTACCTCAACTGTCCTTGGGATGTTTGATTGCTTGTCTCCTCCTTTGGATTCTTCTCGGTGTTGATCGGGAGGGTTCCAGGTGTGCATCCTGCTAAGATGTTTGCAAGTTGACCTACATGCACTTCAATATTTCTGTTGGAGGAGTCATGGCTTGTGACCTTGGATTCCATAGTTGTCTTGAACTTGGTTTGCTTGTCCTCTAGATTGCTTTCTTTGTTCAGTAGGTGGTTGTTGAGGATTCTGTGGAGGAGGGTTTAATCGTTTTCCTTGTTTCCCTCATGAGAAATTAGGATGACTCCTCCACCCAGGGTTGTAAGTGTTGCTGAAAGGGTAATTGTTTCTGGGGAAAGGACTAGAAACAAAACTTACATTCTCAAAGTTTGTACCTTCAGTCATATTGTTCTTGGGGCATTCATTATAGGAACGTCCATCTCCACATAACTCACGTTATTGAATACCTCGAGTCATCAGCAACTCGAACTTCTTATTGAGTGACTCTAGTTGAGCTACCATTTCTTGATTTGCAGAGCCTTCAACATTATTGACTGTCTTGGTTCTGGCACCTCTTGATCTCTTTGTCTGCTAGGAATTCAACGCTACATCCTCAGTGATCTCATAAATCTCCTGAGGGCTCTTCTTACCCAAGTTAAACCTCCAGCAAATGAGTCTAGCTTATCATGATCTTCTAGGAAAAAATCATTATAGAAATCTTCCAACATCTTCCAAAGAGGTGTCCTATTTTATGGAACCTTTGCCAACACCTCCTTGTACCTCTCCCAAGCCTCATATAGGGTCTCATCATCGTCCTCCTTGAATGCCCGTAGCTCATTCCTCATCTTGGCTGCATTTTAAGTGGGCAAAACTGTGATATGGACTTCTCAATAAACTGTTCTCAAGTGGTGATGGTTCCAGTTGGTAAAGTGCTCAATCATGTCAACGCTCTGTCCCTCAAAAGGGTAATAGTCATAGCATCCATATGTATTTAGAAGCATGGTTGCACTTGAAGGTGTTACAAATTCTGATGAAGTTGTTCAGGTGTAAGTATGGATTTTTATTCAACGCTCCCCCAAACTAATTTGCTTGGACCATGCTCACAATAGAAGGGTTGATCTGAAAAATGTTTGTTGTGATCGCTGGGAGGACCACAAAAGACTCAACATTCTTGTACTTGGAGGACACATAGTCCCTCTTGGTCAGTTCAACAGGTGGTGCAATAGCTCTTCCTTGTTCATCAACCATCTTCGTAATTCTTCTTAACCGTCGAGTTGTTCTTTCAATCTTTGGATCAAATAGTAACTCAGCTCCCAACTGCGCAACTCGGTTTCAGTTGCTCTAAGCTTGCTTTCCATAATGTATGCCTCCTTGTGCTTGAGAATTGTCTAAAAATCACAAGTGTGTATGTAGATTTTTAACAAGAAAATAAATAATCTAAAAATAGTCTAATGAAATTAAAATATTATAGAAACAAAATTCCCCAGCAACAACGTCAAAAACTTGATTTGTTCTAATTATGCAGATAAAATCACTAGAAAGTGCACTAATCGTATCAAGTAATAGTTCAACGGCGAGAGTATCGATCCCACGAGGAATTTGTCTATCCTAAGTTAATTCACTCAACAAATGAGACGGGTACATTGGTTGGGATAAAGTGTGTTTAAAAGAAGTTTAAAATAAAAATATATTATAAGGATATGATCAATAAGCGTCAGAAGATGATGTCAACAAGCACTGGTCAGGATGAATAAGCAATGGAAAATCATGTTTAGTAAATAAAAAATCCAGTTCTTCCAATTCTCAAGAGGATTAGGGTTTACCTAAGATATGATGTCCTCTCCAGAATACACCAACTATCTCAAATCTAGTAGACTCAATTGTTCTTCTCCAAGACGCTGATCTAGCCTATTAGGGTTTTGAGATGCATTAAAATGTAATCCCTAAACTATGGATTATTCCTCTCTAGGATGTCAGTCTCACAGACCTCACGCCTAGTATTCGTCTCTAGGATGCCACTAGATGTGGTATGTAATGCTTGACTAAAATAATTTAAAGATCAATCTCATAAATCACATGAAAATCATGACCATGCCATTCCTCTCCAGGATGCTAAGAGATCACAATATCGAAAGAACTCATCGAAAGCATTAAATATGGAAGGTATACACAAGATAAATTGGATTAAACTTGAACTTTATAATAAAACTATGATTTCCAAGTTTTCCCTTTTACAATAAAAATCTTCAAAAGAACAACTCAAAGATACATGGGAGTTCATTCTTTAGTAAACATACAAGAAGAAGAAAAATTACAACAACAAAATAAAATTACAGAATTTGTACACCTTTAAACAACGATCGCCTCTAGATTCCTACAACACTTCATCTTCTCCTTCTATAGGCCCTCCCAGTAGGCTTGAAGCATTCCCCAAATGAAGTTTATTTTAGGGTTTTTATAAATTAGAAGAGTCATAGGCTTGATGGAATTTGTCGAGGGAAGATCTAGCTTCAGAATAAATCACAACCATTGAAAAAGAACTCAAAATGACCTCCAAAATTGCACAAAATCGTCTTCTCGCAATTCGTCATAGCCCATGACAAAAATGCCACGGCCATGATTGAAGCTTGCCATTGGGCATGGTCTAGTCATGGCCCATGACAAAATTGTCACAGTTGTGACTGAATGGTGTTTATCAGCCTCATATGTTTCACAGATTATCTGGGAATCACAACCATGAACGAATAGTATTCTGATGTCCTCAAATATGTCACAACCCATGACAAAATCTCATAGCCATGACTGAATAGTGTAATCTTTCGTCATGATGTCACGGCCCATGATCTGAGAATCACGGTCGTGATCGAACACTTGCAAATTCCTCTTCAGAGGGTTAGGACCCATGATCTTAGAATCACGACCATCACCGAAGCATTGTAAGTCTCCTTCATGGTGCCACGGCCCGTGAAAAAAATATCATGGCCATGATCGAAGCGATGTTTCTGCTAGTGTGATGTCATGACCCGTGATAAGCCTGTTACTGTCGTGATCGAGACTCCATAATCAGAATTCTCATCTTTTTTACTACGAATTTGGCCCATATTTCGATGACCTCCTTTCGTCATGCCACTGAATATCCTAGACACACACACATACCAGTTATGTAGATTGTGACTCATAAAAATAAAAAAGAAGTAAAATAAAGAATAAACTAATGCATATGATAATAGAATGCATGAAAAATGCAATGAATATAATAAGAAAAACATGACTAATTTGCTATGCATCACGCGCTGGCAAGCCCGCCGTGGCGTGCAGGGGCGAGCTCGCCCCTATGCGTGGGCGACCTCGTTGTAGCTCACCATCGCGCACAGGGGCGAGACGCGCAGGCCGCGAGAGAGAGGGTGAGAGAGAAGCGTCAGAGAGAGAGAGAGAGAGGAGAGAGGAGAGGGAAGATTTGTTTTATTCAAAGGGGTAAAATAGTCATTTAATAAATCAAAACAACTTAAGAAAAATGAAAACCAGGTTATTAGATGAAATTGTTCGATTAGAAAAAGTTCAGACCTACTTCTGCCGAGTTTTATAGTTTATGGGTAGATCTAAAATTTTGCGATAGTTCGTTGGAAGAAAATGGAAATAACCTTTATTTTAATTGACTTTCAAGTAAAATTTTAAGGACATCTTGTTTAATCGATGATATTTGAATACTATTTTTTTGTTGTTTACTATTGGACTGAAGTTTGTTGATAAGTAAAACTATAAACTCTTAAACTAAAATTCTTGTTCAGTATTCTTTTATTTTATCTTTTATGTTAGATTTGATAGTAATAGCTTTTTTATTGAACACATAAGTGCCTTTTGATCTTATCAAAAAATTATGAAAATAAGTGCAAAAAGAAAAATTCAGAAAGAACTAAAAGTTTGAAAAGGGAATATGAAATATATTGTGAATCAAAAGACTGAGATAGTACTTATATATTTTCCAGAACCTAGGTACGTTCTGAATCAAAAGACTGAATCAAAAGGAATATGAAATATATTGTGAATCAAAAGTCTGCTACACGGATCACCTTGTGCAAATTGGAGAAGTATATAAGTGCAAACTCAATTGCTTAAGTTTGATCCTTCAATTTGAACTTAGGAAAATTTGGACAAGTACATTGGAAGGGGAATCTTAAATATTGATGACCTAAGGCTGATTGATTTGGGATCCATCTGTCGAAGGCCTCTACATAGACTTTCATGTGCAATTTTGTTTGAAGAATTTAACTTGCAAAAAGAAATTGTAATTAACTTTCCTAGAAAAATAAAAGAATAAGTTCATTAGATACTTATGTTTTCAACATTAATATTATTGTTTGATATTTTTTCATGGGAATAAACATGATATTGTTTAAATATGTTTAAGGTTCAAAAATTATATGAAGTTGGTATTGGAATGTTGTGAGATACTCTTGTGAAGGTCATCTAAAAGGATGTGCTAAAAAATTAGTTGGTTTACAGGGTGTAGGCAAAGATGGAGATTTTCTTGAGCATCGCTTGAATTTTGGTTAAAGATAAGCAAGACTTTAAGATCGGCGAAGTTTGATGCATGTATAATTATATATATTTTTAATATCATTGTTAATTTATTCTTCATTATTTCTGCATTACATGCATAATTTTATATGCATATTTTCTTTTATTTCTTTTGAGTCATAAAATGATCCCATATGTTGATTTTCATTATCTAGGAGGCATGTGGATGAGAAGATGGAGACATTGGAAAAGATGGCACCCAATTCAGAGTTAAAACAAGTATAGAATTCAATTTCAACTTGTCGATTTCATTCTAAGCCTATCATAGCCTGTTATAGACCATTCATGATCGTGACAGACCAGATAAATACATTCACTCATTTCAAACTCGTAATTCATTGTCATGGCTAGGGAGTTCTGCACTTGAATATCACGATCGTGAAATCTACTTCACAGCTCATGACATTCCAGATGCAATTTTTTTGGAGTTTCAGACGAAACCTCTTTCATGGGCTGTGACAATTAAAAATTTGGTCTTTTAGTCATGGTGACAACCATAACAACTTTGTCTCGTGCCAAGAAATGCAAAAGCTTCAAGAAAGTTGTTTGGAATTTAGTTTTATGAAATCTTATCTCGTACTAAAACAAAAATCCAAGATAAGTTAATTTTTTGTTGAAACCTTATCAAACTAGGTGGTCTCTAGTCCATAGCACTTGGGACTCCTAATATGACTTGGTAATGTTAAGATATGATATGATATGATCTTGGGCTGATATGATCTCCAACAGCCGAACAACTCCACAACACCCAAGTAGATAAAATCACATTGTACAATCTGCAACAACTCCAAGTAGATATGATCATATCTAGAGAATCTGATATGATCTCCAACAGCCGAACAATTCAGCAATAAGTAGATAAGATCACAACTGCATTTGTAACTACGCAGTGTTTAGCTGTTGATCAACTTGTATATATAGTTGTACACCTATTAAGAAATATATGAGCGAAAGCATATTCATTATTTAGTTCTTTCATGGTATCAGAGCAATTCTGATCCATTTCTTTTTTTTTTCTTCTCTCTCTCTCTCTCTCTCTCTATCTATCTATCTCTCTCTCATCATGGCAGCCTCCTCCTTCTTGAACTCAGCCTCCTCAACCCCCACCTCCCAGTCTCAATTGGATTTCAGTCGATCCACCATACCAATGTTGCCCTCGTTTGGTCAAGTGACTCACTTCTTGTCCCTGAAACTCACGACCACCAATTATCTTTTATGGAAACTCAATTCCAACATCTTTTGCGTTCCTTCAACTTAGAATCTCATGTTATAGATTCCACTTCCAGTCCGCCGGAGTTATTGTCTGCCTCTCTTCCTGCTACATCCGTTGTTGCTACCTGACGCCCTCTGCTCCTACTCCAAATCCCGAGTTCCTCGAATGGCAGCGGCGTGACCAACTTCTGTTAAGTTGGATTATTGCCTCCTTATCAGAGGAAGTTCTCCCCTTGGTCGTTGGCTTATCAACCGCCTATGCAGCATGGACTGCTCTTCGTCAAGCGTTCGGGGCTCCCTCGCACACCAGGATTCTTCAATTGACGATGCAACTTCACATTATCAAAAAGGGCGACTCATCAGTTGCAACTTTTCTCCATGAAGCAAAGTTCCTTGCCGATGATCTTGCTGCAGCAGGTCATCCAGTTCCAGCGCCGACTTTCAATGCAATAATTTTCAACAACCTAGGCGCGAACTACAGCGACATCGTGTCCAGCTTGTCGGCACGACTTGATCCTGTGACTTTTCCCGAGCTTCTCAGCATTCTCACGAGCCATGAGATCTGCCTGCTTCATCATACCACTGCTGCCTCTCCTCTCTCTCTTTCTCTTGAAGCTAATGTTGCTCATGTTCCCTCCGGTGCTCGCCCTCCTAGCAATGGGCGTAACCATCTTGGGAGAGGGCGTGGTCGTGGCCGCTCAGATCGTCGTGATCCATGCCCTGTTTGCGGTATCTTTGGCCACAATCCGTATAGGTGCAGATTTCGTTATTCTGCATAATTGCCACATGCAGCTCCTTTTGGATCTCCATCTCAGATGTTTGCGACGCCGTCAATGCATGCTCCTCAAGGTTATATAGCTGCTCCGGCATCATCAGCCTCCATCCTTGGACCTTACACGGATTGGATTCCTGACACAGGAGCCACACACCATTCTACCCTGGATCTCCACTCTATATCATCTGCTGAACCTTACAATGGACTGGATCAACTGCAGGTTGGAAATGGTAAATTTCTTCCCATCTCTCACACTGGTTCCTCCTCTTTTTCTTCCCTTTCTCGACCTCTTCATATGCCTAATATTCTCCATGTTCCAAACCTGTCAAAATCATTATTATCTGT
>LTAE01013210.1:0-10644 GCA_001647135.1 Pontederia paniculata
TATATATATATATGTATATATATATATATATATATACATATATATATATATATTAATATTATAAATATTTGACATTTTAATGGTGTAATAATAAAATTTTAATAGGTTCAAAGAATCACTTTGAGCTTAGATAACTTCAAGATATTTTTTGGAACTTTTACGTTTGACAGGTGAGTGAACTTCCTGAAATAATATTTATCATATTACTTTCATGAGTAATTATATGATTATGTGTAATGTATTTTCTATTTTCTCCATTTGAAGCGTACATTTATTGAGAATTGAATTTTGTACTTGTTTGAGTGTTTGAGGTGAAATATATTATATCAATCGAGGTTCACACTATTAAGCTAGCTATGTTGGGTCGAGAAAATTTGCATGTCATCTTGATATGAAGTTATGATTAAAATTACTTTATGGTTAGAATGTTGTATTTATTCTTGAGAATGCATATGAAAGGTGTGAATATTTCTTATGAGATATTATTATCAAAACATCTATTATTAGATGTGGCAATCTATTAAGTCCACTGAGTGTGGCAGTCTACTAAGTTTATTTGAGACGATAAATTATTAAGACCACTAGGATGACAACATTAAGTCCATTAGAAGAATGTTTATTGAGTTAATAGAGACAATAAAAACTATTAAGACCACTTGGATGACAACACTAAGTCCGTCAGAATAATATTTATTAGGACCGCATATGACACTTGTTTTATTAAGTCATTTGATATGGCATGAAAAATAAATATTTTTTTCTATATTGCACACATGATTTTTGTTACACATGTCATGCTCTTGCTTTCCAATATACATTGACTTATTATGCTTATAAATTTTGTGAAAGTTGAAATTTCACTCATTGAGCTTAATCACTGCTCATCCCTCTCATTTTAATTTTTTTGCAGGTCATGAGTGCTGAGTCTTGTTTGATATGATATGAACATGGGAAAATATGGGTTAGGAATGAGAGAGACAAACCACTTTAAGTTGTTCATTTCATAAAATCTTCATTTTATTTTGTTAGAGATTATAACTTGTTTATCTTGGAACAAATGTTAGCTTTGCACGAGTATTTGAGTGAGACTACTTTTATTTTGTTAACTTCAAAATTATCGCTGAACACTCTTTACTTGATGACAACTTGAGAGTTATATTTTAGATTATGTTTTTTTTAAATGATGTTATTATATTGATAAATGAGCAAAGAAATTTTTATAAAATATAATTTTATGGTAACACCCTTGTGGTCAACTGGAGGTTGGAGTTTCACAAGGCATCTGTTGGAGGGCTTCCACAAAGGGTATATTGATTTGTAATTTCTTTAGTACTTCAATGAATTTGTTGAATTGTTGCTCTTCATAGGCCTTTAACATTCTTTAAGGAAAGGGCAAAACCTTATGCAAGGGTTGGTTATAACTAGCTGATATTTTAGTAGGATCTGGGTTTGAGCTTTGTGCAGCAGATTCAGGTTGATCACCCTTTTCAAGTTGACTAGCATTTGAATGATCTTCAGGCTGATCTGGTGGTTCTCTTGGAGGTAAATTCTTCCAACTTCTTAGGGTTACAGCTTGAACTTACTATCTAGGATTTGGATCTGGCTGCAATAAAGTGTGGGGTCGTGATTCTATGGCATTAGCTTGTAATGCTATCTAATTTTCTAGCAGTTTTTTGTTTGTGGTCGGCTGCTCGATCTTGAAATTCATATGTTCATGCTGCCTCATGAATTGTTGTATCATTTCTTCTAACTTAGGCTTAGGAGGTTCGGGGTTAGGCCAGGTAACATCATTGGTTGTTGTTATGGTGGTCCTGGCAGAATTCTTGGTTGCCAAGCAGAATTATGATATTGTAACTTAGGGTATTCCGGTAGTAGTTATTTCTGTAGGAGAAAAATGGGAGGTTCGTATTTTCTAGAGAATATTTCTCAAAAGGGGGCTTTGGTGCATTGTTACCAAAAGCATTAACTTGGTCATATTAATGCTCTAGTTGTTGTGTCAGTAAATTGCAGAATTCAGTTGCATGACCATAATTTCCACATACATCACATTTTGGTTTAGGAGCTTGTACCATATTAACTTGGGGTGTGTTCAGCAACTTCCTCAAGGCCTTTTGCATAGCTTCTTCTACTCTAGATGATAGAAATTCTCCTTCTTCAGTAGATTTCTTCTTGCCAGGTTTCCTTGATCTTTCATGCCAGAGATAATGATGATTTCTTGCCAACTTTTCAATTATCCTATATTCTTCATCTATATCAGTAGTGGAAAACATTCCTCCTGCTGGCAATGGAAGTTGGGTAGTTCAATCCTGAATGGAAATGAACCAATTAGTTGTTATATCTAATATCCATGATGGGAGAAAGATGCAACTAAATTACGAAATCTCGCTGAAATATATATCTCATCCCTTATATGAGCTGTTTTACTTGGGGGAAAGAACTCAACTTGAAAATTTTGAACTAAAGTGTCCTAGTTTGATGCTTCTTCAGGTTTTAGACCCTTCCACCACAGTTTGGCTTTCCCTTTCATTGAGAAAGGAAAGAGCCTCATGTGAATGGCATCAGTAGGGTGTTATTGAATTGAAGAGTTTCACATATTTCTTTGAAGTTATCCAGTGTTGAGGTCTTCAGTAGTTGTCCTTCCAAATTGTTATTGTTGAATCATAGTAACCAGGGAAGGTTGCAATTGGATTTTGACATTGGCCATAGGTGGAATTCTTCAAACTCCAACTCTGTTAGCCACAAGTGAGTATGTATCTTTCAGGCATCTTGGACCTTGAGCTACTAATTCTCTTTCCATGGTGACTTGGTTCTCTTGGGTCTCAAGTGGATCAGATGTGTTAGAGTTGATCTAGGTAATTGGTCTTTCAGCTTCTGGTGTATCTTTTATGTACTCGAGTTGCAAAATACTTGGTGTATATGGTTTAGAATCCAAGTTGACTGTTGTAGATGATTAAAAAAATCTTCAGTTTAGAAAACTTTGAATTCAGATCAGAAATTAGTAGCACTCTTTCTTTGTTAAGTCTTTGTTGTTTTCTTCTTTTCCTGAACTCTCTCTGGCTCAGAATAATAGTCTCTTTCAGCGGTTTCATGTCTTGGCATGCACTACACCCAAGTTAGTGACAAACAAGAGAAGAAAGAAAAATAGGAAATGGAATTGTTAAGGTAAATATTCGCAAGTTAGAATGAAATAATGATGATAAAAACAATGGAAATGATGGAATTAAAAAGTTAAGTGATTTCTTCCTAAAAATTGGCTATTGCTTTCCCGACAATGGCACCAAAAACTTGATGTGTGTTGTCTAGTGTTCAATCAAAATCAGGTTCAATACACGTATTCAAGTAGGGTTATGATAGTGTATATACATGATAGATATAGTAGTAGACGTTGCAAGTATACAACGGTCGAAGGTAGTACTTAGGGTATCGAATCCCAAGGAAGCTAAAGCAATTATCAGAAATATATCACTCTAACCTAATCTAACTAACAAATTTAAAAGGAAATGGTGAAAGTAGATTAAAAGAATAGAAACACAAACTAACTATTGTTAATATTTTTAAGATTTTTCATGAATTCAAAAGGGAAATGATCGCAACTAAAGATTCAGAAATAAAGCAAGGGAGGAACTCTAAAGTTAGTATTGTATCGGGGATGTTGGATTGGATTATCATTGTCATGCAGGTTTTATATACTAATTCAGTTTTCAACGAAGAGGGGAATCATGGATTCCTTTTTCATGTGATTTCAGTCACAATCTCCCTACTTCAAGCAGTGGAAAGCGCGAAAGAGTCACAAAACCGAATCTAGGTGAGTATAGTAGTTGCTACTGGTCGAGGGTCTTTTGGCATAAAACTCATGCATCACGGTCTGCAAAATCTGTGATGGAGCTCACTACAAGACTACATGTGAACGAGATTGGACGGTCAGTTCTCCAAATGCTCTAAACTCGAAAATAATAGTGAGATAGACTCGTGTTGTAAGAACATGGAAGCACTCGATGATAATAAAACCCAATCATGCTCAACAGGATTGAAGAACCATAATCACTCAATCTCAGAACGCCTCCGGTCAAGGACGTATCACCCGACAAGAATGAGTGTGAACAAGAAAGAAGATCGGCCAGAAGGTCAGTTCACGCCAATCTCAGTAAACCAAAACTCTTCACAAAGCATTCAATTTAAAATTGAAATCAAACATTGGGTTCATAATAAAAATAAAAAGTAGTTCGATAATTTTGAAACTGAAATAAAAATCCAATCCATCATGCCCAAATATTACCTCTAGATTATCTTGTTCAGTTACAACCAATGTTCATTGCAGAAATAAAGATATAAAGTTTAGAAACACTCATGTTCTTCGTCTACAACACTTGTGTTCCGATGGCGAACGCTGCCTCCTCCTCCAGCTGAGATATTCTTCCTTTTTCCCTCTGATTCCTCTGTCTCATGATGTCCAAAGTTGTTGGTATTTCCTTCCATGGCCTCATTTATCCTCCTTCGCTCTCGCTGACATGTGTCTCCTTCGGTACTGGCGCAAATTATTCCCTAATTCGTCCTTGCCAATCATTAGTTGGCTTGATTCTCCTGCCAAAACAACTTTGTCATCTAGAGACTCGATGAGCAGCGATGTGATAGCCTTTCTTGTAAGGGTGTGAAAGCTCCTTTCTCTGAAGGCCCTGAAATAACAACGAAAACACAACATAATTGGCTCTAAATGAAGGTTTAGAAAATTTAGGGAAATGTGGAAGTTCAGCAAGGAAGTGGTAATTAGGCCCGAAATGAAAGATCAAACTCGAAAGTAAAGCACAAAAGCTGGGTTAATCATGACTTAAGATGCCAAATAATAAGCACTAGCATAGCGTTAATTATGCATGCATCACTTTAGTTCCAATTTGTGAATAAATAATCAAAGTCACCATCATGCACAAAAAATAATGGCTGGAAAAATGAGACATCAAATTTACGTGAAAAAAACTCTCCAATGAGAATATATATAATCATGCCAAATAACAGAATAATTTCACTATGTCAAGAATGAATTACAAAGTTTTTCATATTTAAGACAAACTCATAGTAATAAGAACATATCAACAGATACTATCTTAAAAAACTTTGAAATAATCAACATGAATGATATCACTTGATTACTATATTTTTTTGCGATCTCAATTAAAAAAATCTTTAGAGATCCTCCCAATCTAACTCTTTTCTTGATTTCTTACACTCAAAGAATAATCTTTTAGTCTTCTTTCTCAAAAAGCTTTCTCTTTTTTTTTTATCATATCCTCAATACAAAAAAAAGAAGATCAATTTCACTCTTTTCTATATGGTGATCCATGACTTACCTCATCAAAGGGGAAAGAAATTCCTTTTCTTCAACAAGTCTTGTCCCTCATCCACATAGGAGAGAGATTTTTTTATATACTAATCAAAATGAGATTCCTAGACCAACTCAAATTGATTAGTTATCCTAGGGCTTAAAAGTGTTTAAGTCCTAATAAATTTTTAATGGGTTGAATGCCTTTGTCCAACAATGTCCTCCTCAAAGCCCATGAAATGAGAATCTTCATCAAGAATTATCATTTGATCCTTATGTCGATCGATCTAATGCATTATTTCAATTTTTTTCTTGGATTTATCTTTAGATCTTCTTTAGTAATCATCGAATATCTAGAACTTGAATATCAAGTAGAAGAACAATGCTCCTTTGTAGATCTGGGAAGTTGAGAAGTACCTTGTACTCCTTCTTAGTATAGTTAATATCAATATTATTTGCATCCACCACTGGCTCATCATTCACAGGTTCAATATATAGATTATGATGTCCATGTCTCTTACTAAAGATTGTCAATGTGTCAAACTCGTGAAACACCATATCTCTACTTCTGATTATTTCTTCTTATTCGGATTCCATAACTTAAATTCATATTCTACATCTTCATAATTCAAAAATATGATCTCTTCAGCTTATCATTTTATTTTGTCCTTGTTCCTTCGGAACAATGAAATAAAAAACCTTCATGTGAGAATAAGAAGCACTAATTTTATCAGTTCACACTTTCTTAGGAGAATTAGAAAGCAAAGGAACGAATAGAGATGTGTCAATAAGTAGCACTTAGTATTAGCAACTTAATGTCAATTTTCCTTTAGCAACTTTGCCATCATCAACATACATTGGACTCTATCAACAATGGTTTTGTTCATCCTCTTAGCAACACCATTATGTTGTGATGTTACATTATTGTATTCCCATTAATGTTCGAGGCATGTATTATCAGTTCACATATACACACCACCATTATTTGTGCAAAGATACTAAAATTATTTCTCATCTTTCTTTCCACCATGACATTAAAAATTTGAAGTAATGATATTTTATTTTCATAAAATAAATCTATAGTTTTCATGCAACTTAAAAAATAAAAATAACAAAGTATCTATTGTTGCCTAAGGAGTTAACCTCAATAAGACCACACACATCAAAATATGTCAACCCTAATATATGTTCTTTTCTCTTGAAACTCGGTACAAAAGATACTCTATAGTAATTTTCACATCACAAGTATTCAAAATTTTATATTTAGCAAGATTAATTTTTTGCAAGAACCTACAATCATTTTTCATCCATGTGTCCCAATATCTTGTGCCACAGATATGATGGCTTCTTCTTCCATTGTATTAACCAACTATCTAACTCACTTGAGTCTTAAAAAACCACATCATAACTTTCCTTTAGCAATAATCATTGATGTCAGCAGTTATGTCATTTATATGACTATGATAACCTTCTTTATTTAAAAGCCGAGAAGAAATCAAATTTAGACGTAAATTAGATATATGATAGAAATCCTTGAGAACTAACTCACAACTAACATCTATCTATATACATAAGTATTCACTTTATGCAATTTTAGACTCAGACTTCTTCATTGTACCAAAATCAGTATTTTTGTATAGACTGGAGCATTCTTTCAACATAGTTGCATAATGCAAAGTACCTTAATCAACTACCTCCTCAATCAAAGAGTTTGTGTATCATTAGTTGTTTAAATCTATTATTTTAACGATTATGACTTGAATGTTGATAAATTTAAGACCCAAATTGATCTTCATGAATAATTAGTTATTATTATTACTATTTTCAAATCAACTATGATATGTAAGTAACTAAGATAATTTACAATTTTAGGAGGGCCAAGTTATACATAATTATCACATTTTTCAAATCTTTTTAATTATTATGTGCACCGTTCGCTTCTCTCCAAATATGAATAAAAAATGTAAAAGAAGACATAATAATTATTATAGTTTTAGATAAAATAATTTCTAAACTAATCAAAACACCAAAAAAATGAAAGTAAATGTTTAAGATTAAAAGCTAGAAAACAATTAAAATTGTAATTATAGTTCAAGTAAATCCCAACAATATCATTATCAAAACAAATAATTTTATTTATATTAAATCAAAAGTTATCAACCTTTTTTTCCCAAATAATAAGGTATATGATGTTATTACTACTACTTTATGAAAATATGTTTAGAAGAATAAAAATAATCAATAACTAAAAAAGGAATAGTTATCTATTCATCAACTTATAATTAATTGCATTATATTGTGTTTAATTTTTTTCTTGTTTGACTTTGATTAAGATTATAAAAATGAGCTTAATGGGGGGGGGTTCACACTTTTCATGTCATGCACCTGTCAAGCATCCTTATGCACTATTTTCTTTGATTTTGTTGACATCTTACATTAGTTATAGATTAGAAGATGATTAAAATTAGTTTTACAACATATAAATAAAATGAAATGATTATATCCATTAGTCACAACTTTTTTTCTTATTTTCAGATAAAATAATTTCGAAATTAGTCAAAAAATAAAGAAGGAAATTAATTATTTGATCACTATGAAATACATTTAATAATCGATGCTTAAAAAATGAAAGTTACAATTATAAGTCACTACAACAAAATTGTTGAAATATTTAAATTTTATTTATATCAAATATAATTAGTTTTATTTTATATGAAATCTTTGTGCATCATGAGGGTTATTATTTTATTATTAATGGTCAAAATAAATTTGGAATATTGAAGATAAAAAAACTCAATAACTATTTATCATAATTCTATAATTACTTACGATATAATATGTTTAATTGTTTTGTTATTTGAGCTTGCAAGAGTGGTTGTCGCGCCATGAGGGTAGCTCTCGTTCGTTGTGTGTGAGAGATAGCTCCTCCTCACTCGTGTGCTTTTCCTCAGCAGCACATCAAGCAGTTCGATGCACTCATCGTCTCCGACATCGATGTTGTCGCTCGACGGTGAGCTCCTCATATTATTAAAAAGAGAGGCAAATGCAAGAGGTTGTGAAAAGTGTTACCCTCTAATGATGACATGTTACTAATATAAAATGAAATGTTAATTCAGTATAGATATAGTTATTACATATTCAATCTTATCTAATAACGGTGTTATAGAGTTTGACTTGAATTATAATTATTATATATTTAATATTAATAGTTAGTATAATTTTTTTTGTTTTGCTGCTTTATGATTACAACAAATATTTTATCAGAAATTATTTATATTTTCATTAGCTTCGAAATTATTTCATCTATCTATCTATCTATCTATCTATCTATCTATCTATCTATCTATCTATCTATCTATCTATATATATGAATAAACTATGTATAAAATATATAATACTAATCAAAGTAAAAAAAAACTAATTTTATTATAACTAAAATAAAACAGTAATTAGATAATAATATTCTATTTTCATTATTCTGGACATTAAATATAATCCTATTCCTAGTTAAAATTAAATATAAATATTTTTATTTTTATTTATCTAAATCTATTATTATAGAGTAATAATAGTGACCTTCATGATGCGTTATTATTTACCAAAATTAATAATTCTAATTTAATATAACTAAATTTGAATATTTTATAATCGTTTTGTCAAGAACTAATTATATTTTTTAAGTTTCATTTATCTTTTTAGTTTTTTTAATAGTTAAGAAAGTATATATATATCACATCCAATCAAAGTTAAACATAAATATAATACAGTTCAATAATTGAATGATGATAGTTAATAATATTCCGTCACTCAATTGTTTATATTAATCGAAGTTTTAAATATAAAACAAATGATGTTATAATTATATTATTTTAAAATGTATATTTAGTTTTATCGATTACAAATGGTATTGCTGAGAATGACGTGTTATAATTATATCTTTTTCATCTATGAAATATAATAGTTTTTATGCTATATACATTTTTTGTAAAATTTGAAGAATTCTTATTACAAAATATAAAATTGTGAACAATCTACTAATAATCTTAATGATAGTCCCAATTGCATATTTTATTTTTTTTTATTTAAAAAATAATAATTTCCTAATATATTTTTCCATGCAACTAAAAATATTAGTTAAAATACTAGTACTTAATAATTAAGGTTAAAATATTAATTCTTATCAAACTTCAATTAGAAAAAAATGTTAAAAGTAAATTAACGTAAAGGTTAATAAATTAATTTATGTTTCCCCAAAAATATGTTAAAGAGACTTAAATGATTTTCATTGGAACTCATGTACCTACTAAATTTTGAATGATATAAAGATATTCATAGTTCAAGTTATAATTATAACCGAATTTAAAGTTTACTTCTTGAATTTTTCTGCATGGTTATTATCTTTGAAATTTTATCTATTATAAATAAAAAAATATAAATATTATGTTGACATTAATATATTGAAAAATAGTAGGTTATTTTTTTTCTTTTTTAAGAATAAAATAAAATCTAATTATGATCATGCGATATTTATAATTTGGTTCCTTTTAAAATTTTAAACTCACTCCATTGCTTACGGGTAATGTGGGTTTTAAGTTTTAATTAAAAAAAATAGTGAGTCAATTAAAACTAAAAACTATTTCCATGACTACAATGCCTAAATGAAAAAAAAATGAAATGAGAATTCCTTTAAAAATCATCACATTAAAAACCTAAATATTGATCATTTTACCATTATTATGATATGTAAGAATGATTTTCTTCACTCGAAGAAGAAATAGTATACAAAACAGCTATAATTCACTTAGTTTTTCTTATAAAAGTATAAAAATATAAAAATGATTCACTTATTTTGCTTTTCTTTATTAACTTTTGAAAAAAAGATCTATCATGTCGTCTAAACATTATAAAATTTCAAGGCTCAAGAAAGTAATAACACTAATAGCATAGCAAAGCCAAAAATGAAACAAGGACAATAAACAAGTGTAAAAACGGACTATAAAATAAAAAAAAACAAATAAATCATAAAAGAGAGACAGAGAGACGAAAATGGAGGGAGCGAGAGCGAGCAAGAGAAGCGCAAGAAAACACAAAGCAAAAGAAGCGAGGAAGACAATTTATTTTATACCATTTATAGACATCATTTGGCCATTATATCCGTTTGGATGACTCAATGCCATATTATTAACACTCTTTTTTTGTTCGTTTCATTTTTTAAAATTGGTGTCCGAATTGCAATCGACTTGTATTAAAATTAATTAATTAAGATTGACACGAGTGCAAATAAATTTATTATTATTATTATTATTATTATTATTATTATTATTATTATT
>LTAE01013210.1:12123-25000 GCA_001647135.1 Pontederia paniculata
ATAATAATAATAATAATAATAATAATAATAATAATAATAATAATAATAATAATAATAATAATAATAATAATAATAATAATAATAATAATAATTCTGATGAATAATTCCTCCCCAAACATGTGATAGGATGATATGTGTGTCACCAATTAAATATGGATGTGACCTTAGTTCGCCTCTAATATTAGAGATGGATGAACCCTTTATCATTATTAGATAAAAAAATGAATCAAATTTGTAATTAATGATTAGGTGGCCACCGTGGAAGGAGCTCCATCACTACTACTGAACGAAGGAGAAAGAGTGATTGTGAATGATTAGGGGCTCCCAACAAATGGCTATGGTCCCTTTGCCACGCCCACTTCCCGATTCCATTGCAAGCGGTTGCAACGTTGACTTTTCCTCGTCTCGCGCAAGAATCGGCCGACTCGATGACCCGCTCATCTTCTTGTGCATTGCATTTGTTGCAACCATGACCACATATGGTCACCAGTCTAACAAATACTAATACTAATATTGTAAACCTTCAAAAGAATTAGAATGACTCAAATGCAATTAAAACCCATGACATTAATTATGCCATAGGTATAAAAGGTAAAACCACTCTTTTCTCCCCCATTTTTCCCCTTCACATACACATTCTCAGTTTTCCCTCCGGGGCACCCAAAAGCTAGGGTTTTTAGGATATCTCCACCATTATTTACACTCAAGGTGGATTAGGAGAGGGATGGGAAGCTCAAACAAAGGGAAGAAACAATAAGTGAAGGAGAAAGAAGGGTTAGACACCAATTAAGAAGAAGAAGAAGGTAAAAAAGGCAAGAAATCTAGCTAAGGTATATAAACAGGATGCAATCCTCCATTTCTTACCTCATTCTATAGATATGAGGAGTATAAGAAACCCACGTTCTTAGAAAATATAAATGTATGGATGACTGGTAGGATTGTTGCATGAATGATGAATGTCGTATGTGTTAATGCCTTCTTTCTTATGAAATTGATATACCATGAATCATATGTTGAACTTCATGTTTCTATCATGTTATTGAGTTGTTTATATAATCCTTTTTATGATTCCTTCATGCTATGAAACCCTAGAATGAAGAACATGAACTTTAGGTTAACCATAATTCAAATGCTCACCAATTTCATGTTTTCACCAACTTTAGGGTTAACCCTATCCATGACAATCCTAGTTGTCTTGCGATCAATGCATCCCTAATGACACTAACACCGTCGTCAGTCATGAAGAAAAGATGATGATCCATGGCCATCACTCATGTGACTGGCTTCTATGACCGTTATCGCCCTCGACTATTTGGCGTTAGAGTGTAGGCATGAAGTAGATAGGGTGCTAACAAAACCGACTTCAGGAGAATTAGGTGGCCACCACGGGGAGGAGCCTCAATATCCATCCACTTAGTTGACGATCTATCCGCATGATCACTGGCATCCAATCTCTAAGAGACATTCATTCCTCAGTTAAAGGCATCCCAAGCTAACATATGTGGAGGTCGCCAATCTTGGAGAATAGCTCTTGTTTGCACTCCGTAGCTTCTTCTTCCTCCCGAAGGGAATGAAAGATGGTTTTGTTTAATTTATATTTGAGACAAAAAATGTAACAAAAAATCTCAACCAGTGTGGCCAGCCTTTGTGTCACACGCATTGAGCCTCTGGCAAAAAAGAGAGTATCATCGACATATTGTAATATGGGTATTAGTGAGCTCTACGTCGCCGGCGTGAAGAAGCCCACAAAGACATGCCATTGGATTTGAACAGCTTCCTTGAAACTTGGCTCATGGAGCTTAGCCTTTTCAAACTTAACATAGGTGCTTGGAAGGCGATCCCTCCACCAATGTCAAGACTATTGGTGTGTGATCCGAGAAAGGGCGCAGGAGTGTTTGCATCTCAGCCATGTGGAAATCCTCCACAAGTTCGACATTGGTAAGGAATTTGCCCAATTTGGACTTTGAACCTGAGTTGTTGCGCTGAGTATATTGGTAGTTAATAGTGGAGTAATCCACAAGACCATGATTCTCAAAGAAATCCTTGAAATCCTCGAAGTTCCATCTTTGTCTCTTCTATCTCCATATCTATCATCAATATTTGAAGTAGCATTGAAATCACCTCCAATGATCTAGGGCTCATAAGGAGTGACCAACCGGATTCTTCCCAGATCATCCCATATTTCTTTTCTGCTTGCCTCTGTTTGGAGCCGTACACAGAGGCTCGCAAAGAAAATATGTTTGTCTTTCTAGCAAGCAAAACATATATATGGAAGAATGCCCAATATGTGATTCAAGGAGTTCATATGCGTCTTCTCTGCATCTAACTAAGCTTCCACCAAATTGCCCAGAAGTGTTGAGCAGTAAGAAATTAGAAAGTGTCAAGTATGTTCTGGGTGTGTGCATCACATCAACTTCGACTAGAATCCATATTGGAGTTATATATATTTCAAATTTGAAGATTAGTTTCTAACCAATTGCTAGGATTATGTTCTTTTACAAAGTTAGGGTTATGTTTAACAATTTGGTCACAATTCTATATGGTTTTTACTTTACATGGGATTCATTAGTGTAAGAGTCCAAAATTTGAGATGCTACAAATAAGGGATAGATGTAAGGTCATTGGGCATCCTTGTCAGAAATCCTCATTCATACCCTATTTGGGGTCGATTTTGGAATCCATTTGTCAACGAGCACACTATAGGCCCTTTGGGTTCCAATGTTTTGCTGCTTTATGATTACAACAAATATTTTATCAGAAATTATTTATATTTTCATTAGCTTCAAAATTATTTCATCTATCTATCTATCTATCTATCTATCTATCTATATATATATATCACATCCAATCAGAGTTAAACATAAATATAATATAGTTCATTAATTGAATGATGATAGTTAATTATATTCCGTCACTCAATTGTTTATATTAATCGAAGTTTTAAATATAAACAAATGATGTTATATTTCCATTATTTTAAAATTTATATTCAGTTTTATCGATTACAAATGGTACTGCTGAGAATGACTTAAGTTATAATTATATAATTTTCATCTTTAAAATATAATAGTTTTTATGCTATATACATTTTTTTGTTAAATTTAAAAAATTCTTATTACAAAATATAAAATTGTGAACAATCTATTAATAATCTTGATGCCCAATTCCATATTTTATTTTGTATTTATTTAAAAAAAATAATTTCGTAAATATATTTTTCCATGCAACTAAAAATATTAGTACTTAATAATTAAGGTTAAAATATGAATTCTTATCAAACTTCAACTAGAAAAAAAATGTTAAAAGTAAATTAACGTAGAGGTTAATAAATTAATTAATGTGTTCCCTAAAATATGTTAAAGAGACTTTAAATATGGAATGATTTTCACTCGAACTCATATACCTACTAAATTTTGAATGATATAAAGATATTCATGGTCAAGTTATAATTATAACCGAATTTAAAGTTTACTTCTTGAATTTTTTTGCATGGTTATTATCTTGGAAGTTTTATCTATTATAAATAACAAATAATTATAAATATTATTTTGACATTAATATATTGAAAAAATAGTAGGTTAATTTTTTCTTTTCTAAGAATAAAATAAAATCAAATTATGATCATGTGATATTTGTAACTTGGTTCCTTTTAAAATTTTAAACTCACTCCATTGCTTACGGGTCATGTGGGTTTTAAGTTTTAATTAAAAAAATTAAAAAATAGTGAGTCAATTAAAACTAAAAACTATTTCCATGACAACAATGCCTAAATGAAAAAAAATGAAATGAGAATTCCTTTAAAAATCATCACATAGAAAACCTAAATGTTGATCATCTTACCATTATTAGGATATGTAAGAATGATTTTCTTCATTCGAAGAAGAAATAGTATACAAAGCCAGCAATAATTCACTTAGTTTTGCATATAAAAGTATAAAAATATAAAAATTATTCACATATTTTGCTTTCCTTCATTAACTTTTAAAAAAAAATCTATCATGTCGTCTAAACATTATAAAATTTCAAGGCTCAAGAAAGTAATAACACTAACAATGGTAGCAAAGCCAAAAATGAAACCAGGACAATAAACAAGTGTAAAACAGACTATAAAATAAAAAACAAATAAATCATAAAGGAAATTTAGTGATCAATTACATCACATATATATCCTATAATTAAGACATTGTGAAGGTTGTCAATAGTAGAAATGCAAAGTCGATTTGAAAATAGGAGAAATCGAGGGTGAGGCCTCTAACAGGAGGAATCAAGAGCACGAAGCTGAAATGTTGTACCACCAGCCAAAAGAGTAGGAGAAAAGGACGTGAAGCGGCAAGTTGAACGAAGTGAAGAGAAAATAAGACATTTGAAAGATAACTCAATCACCATTAGGCATGACCTCACAGTTAATAATCATTTCAGAGTGAGATTATAGAACAACACAAGTAAATGCACTTAGATGCACAAATTCTTTAATGAGTGTTTATTTCATTCAAGGCTAAAAAGAATGCATATAATGAATATTTACAAGGTGTATTTGAAACAATACAAAAGAATAGGTGATAGGTTCCTGTATGGATAGTATTAGAAAAATGAATTTTATATACACAAATACATTGAAATCTCAATCTCAACTCTCAATGGCTGGCTCTGTCGACCACTTCCACACATTCAATTTTCCAGCTCTATCACCAGTAAAGAAGATGTCATTAGAAGCACTTTTCATTACTTTGACTTTCTCAATAGAAAAAATTCTGCCTCTTTCATTAATAATCAAAAGAAAGAGTGAGGAGTATAAGAAATATGGCTAAGGTAGAAGAAGGTAGAAAAGGCAAGAAATCTGGCTAAGGTATATAAACGCGATGCAGTCCTCTATTTCTTGCCTCATTCTATAGATATGAGGAATATAAGAAATCCACGTTCTTAGAAAATATAAATGTATGGATGACTCGTAGGATTGTTGCATGAATGATGAATGTCATGTGTGATAATACCTTCTTTCTTATGAAATTGATATACCATGAATATATGTTGAATGTCATGTTTCTATCATGTTATTGAGTTGCTTATATAATCCTTTTTATGATTTCTTCATGCTATGAAACCCTAAAATGAAGAACATGAACTTTAGGTTAACCATAATTCAAATGCTCACCAATTTCATGTTTTCACCAACTTTAGGTTAGCCCTATCCATGACAATCCTAGTTGTCCTGCGATCAATGCATCCCTAATGACACTAACACCATCGTCAGTCATGAAGAAAAGATGATGATCCATGACCATCACTCATGTGACTGGCTTCTATGATCGTTATCGCCCTCAACTATTTGGCGTTAGAGTGTAGACATGAAGTAGATAGGGTGCTAACAAAACCTACTTCAGGAGAATTAGGCAGCCACCGTAGGAAAGGAGCCTCAATATCCATCCACTTAGCCGACGATCTATCTGCATGGTCACTGGCATCCAATCCCTAAGAGGCGTTCATTCCTCAATTAAAGGCATCCCAAGGTAACATATGTGGAGGTCGCCAATCTGGGAGAATAGTTCATGTTTGGACTCCGTAGCTTCTTCTTCCTCCCGAAGGGAATGAAAGATGATTTTGTTTAATTTATATTGAAACCAAAGATGTAACAAAAAATCTCAACCAGTGTGGTTAGACTTTGTGTCACATGCATTGAGCCCCCAACAAAAAAGAGAGTATCATCGACATATTGGAGTTTGGGTATTAGGGAGGTCTACGTCGTCGACGTAAAGAAGCCCACAAACAAGCCATGTGACATGCCATTAGATTTAAACAACTTCCTTGAAACTTGGCTCATGGATCCTGGCCTTTTCAAACTTAACATATTTGCTTGGCAGGTGATCCTCCACCAATCAAGATTATTGGTGTGTGATTCGACAAAGGCCGCAGGAGTGTTTGCACCTCAGCCATGTTCAAATCCTCCACAAGTTCGACATTGGTAAGGAATTTGCAGACTTTGAACCTGAGTTGTTGCGCTGAGTGTATTGGAAGTTAACAGTCGAGTAATCCACAAGACCATGCTTCTCAAACAAATCCTTGAAATCCTCGAAGGTCCATCTTTGTCTCTTCTATCTCCATAACTATCATCAATATTTGAAGTAGCATTGAAATAACCCCTAATGATCTAGGGCTCGTAAGGAGTGACCAACTAGATTATTCCCAGATCATCCCATATTTCTTTTCTCCTTGCCTCAGTTTGGGGATGTACACAAAGACTCGCAAAGAAAATATGTCCGTCTTTCTAGCAAGCAAAACTTATATATGGAAGAATGCCAAATATGTGATTCAAGGAGTTCATATGCGTCTTCTCTCCAGCAAACCAAGCTTCCACCAAATCGCACAAAAGACCTGAGCAGTAAGAAACCAGAAAGTGTCAGGTCTGTTCCTAGGTGCGTGCATCACATCAACTTCGACTAGAATCCATATTGGAGTTTTATATATTTTAAATTTGTAGTTTAGTTTATAACCAATTGTTAGGATTATGTTCTTTTACAAAGTTAGGGTTATCTTTAACAATTTGGTCACAATTCTATATGGTTTTTACTTTACATGGGATTCATTAGTGTAAGAGTCCAAAATTTGAGATACTACAAATAAGGGATAAATATAAGGTCATTGGGCATCCTTGTCAGAAATCCTCATTCATACCCTATTTGGGGTCGATTTTAGCGTCCATCTGTCAATGAGCACAATGTAGGCCCTTTGGGTTCCAATGTGACTATTTGTTTTAAGGTTTATGAGATAAGAGGGATTTTAACATTTTA
Organism: Pontederia paniculata; assembly: GCA_001647135.1. Classification (NCBI taxonomy): domain Eukaryota; kingdom Viridiplantae; phylum Streptophyta; class Magnoliopsida; order Commelinales; family Pontederiaceae; genus Pontederia; species Pontederia paniculata. Next base: position 18,909 of record LTAE01013210.1, read on the forward strand.
ATCTTGTTTAAATAGTTAAGCTTATAAATTAATTGATGAAGAATCCTAAACCATGTTATTTTCTTAAACATAAAATTATTCGCTTATGAAATTAACATTATCAAAAAATGAAAATCTAATCAAAGAAAAACAAATTAAATTGAACTTAGCTAATGGGCTATACCAAAGGCCTCACAACTAAAGACTAATGTCTAAAGGGTGGAAGGCCCAAAGTTATTCTTGTTCGACATCACTGACCCTCCTTACAAGGGGGTCAAGGGTATTCTATACATATTTCACCTCATCTTAATAAAAACTTTGGTATTAAAGAACGTAACCCAATTAAAGATTAACGTCATAAATCTTGTATGCCCTCTTCTATATGTGATCATCTCTCTCAACCCATTTTTGTAGCACTTATTATAAAGTTGCATTCATTTTCATGAACCATACTTGTTAGTCATAGTTTGCCTACTTTCTCGCCACTCATATCAATATTAAATATTTTGATCAATAGCCCATACCTCATGTTAGTAATCATTGTCAATCCTACTACGAATCACACCCTTCCTCCAAACAACAAGTTAGAAGATCTGAATCATAAATTACAAGTCATCAAATATCTTATAAAAAATGATTTTCTGATCAATAAATTGTGCACTTTTAGAGAGAATCAAACTTCATTCCCATATTATCCATCATTTTTATCCCATAAATTGTGACTATATGATATTTTTATTCGTTCTGAATATTATCATTGCCTTACTTTTGATAAATGTAAAATTAATAAATAAATACTTTTATATGCTTCATAGACAAAGATCAAATGCTTATGTACTCAAATTTTCACATGATTTTATCATTAACACACTCTCCAATTTGAAGGTTTTATCCCAAGGGGTTCAAGGGTATTATATATATAATTCTCCTTATTTGAATAAAACTATGCTACTTTCCAAAAAAATGGTGAATCTTGTAAGTCTTATGTCTTTTCTTCCGTGTGTGATTATCTCTTATGCCTGATTTTCGTCGCACAAAATATAATATTGCATTCACTTTCATTAATCCTCCTTGTTAATTCGTTGTGTGCATAATCTTCTTTAGGTTTATCTTCTTTAATCACAATTGAATAATTGAAGGAGATTGATCAATTATCAAGAGATTCAGATATTGACGAACCTCTATCCATTAGTTCTCATAGTTTTGATATATGCACCTTATTTGGTTTCGGGATGTGCTAGCCTATCAATGAAATTAGGTGCTAATGTTTATGAGATTCCCCACTCTTCAGCTCATCATAATTTTGATATTCATGCAGAGAGTAACCAACTAATAGCATTATCTAATTATGATATAAGCACTGTAGACATGTGGACGTCAACGTGAATGACAATGTGACATCTCATGCATTCTGAAGTTTGAACAATATCGTTGTCTCATTTTTTATGAATGCAAAACTATAAAGATTACTACTTTTCATATGCTTCATATACAATGATCCAATGCTTATGTACTCGATTTGCCACTTGATTCTGTGATTAGCTTGATGTTTAATGTTTATGATTTTCATCCATACTACAGTACTTTTGAGGTGTCTCCCTTACTTGCAAGTGCTTCTCATGAGAAGATCATTCAACTAGTTTAATGATTATGATAGTTTCCATAGACTTCATCACAGCCTCTTGATCAAATGCTCCGATTATCAAGCTTTTGTAGTTGATGAATTTTTAAGCTGATTTTTGGCATATGGATAATGTTCTTTGGCACTTGTGCCATTTTGTGACTCAATGGATTTGATTTTTCCCCACCCGAAGAGAACTAATTGAGGACATATTAGCTTGTGAGTATGAAGATCCAATCTTTTGCATTTAGTTATCTGCATTTAGTTTAGGATTTTGATAAAGTTTCCCTATTAGATAGGCTTCTGTGTTAGATTGGAATTCCTTAATATTTGGAAACTTGATATATATAAAACTTGATAGTTGATAGTAGTTTGGAAACTTGGGATTTGACATATATAATTATTCTATAGTTCATTTAGCAAGTGGATAGCTTAATTATGATTTATGTTAATAATTAATTAGATTAGGAGTAGGTTAATGTATATCTCCATCAATTAGTCAGTCTATGGATTTTCTTATTGTAGTTGTTACTTATATAGTAATCACCCAAAAATTCTCATGTTTTACGACATTCTCAAATCTCACAATAGGATTAGATATAATCTTAGATCTAGTGTCATTAAAATGTATGTTAATCAAGCTATTCCAAATTATAATTTAGTTCTACTACATGGATTGATGTTTGGTGTTATGGTTTAAGGCTTGACAAGAATGGAGGTTTATTTTTTAAATTCAATATGCATGATAGTGCAACATGATATAGTGTGCTTGCTCATATGGCACAATCTAATGGATTAATTCATAGATTAGTACCATCTTGCTATTTGCATACTCTGATTTTCTTATCCAAAATTTCCTTAATTTTTAGCATATAAATTCTTTTGAATTGACATAGGAAATAATGATAATAAGTTAACCCTAAGCAAAAGGTTGTGGCTGCCCACATGATACCAGGTAACAAACTTTAAGATAAAATCTCATGTGTCAAGTTGATCCATGGCTTATGTCCAAAAAAGATTGAAATTTAGTTTACAAATTATCCTATTGTACAATTGTTACCCTGCAGTTTGTCAAGTTATAATTAAACAAATTGAGAAATCAAAACAATCTATGGAGTCCTACGGTAAACAAAAGTTGAGCATATTGTTGCAATTTTAGCCAAGTTCATATATAGCATCTTTGTGATAGGAAAATTTTGAATATTATGTCATCTGAAAATTACCATCTCCTTTCAATTCCACCAAGTTAGAGAAATTGATTCAGAGAAATTTGAAAAAAGTTTCAACTTCTTCAAATTCCTCCCCTTGTTCTTTAACTCCTCGAAACAAAATCCAAATAACTCGAGTACATCTTATAATGACCCAGCCCCTTCCAGTAACCCATTCTAACTCTCAATTTAAAGAACCTTAAAGTAGATGATTATTCTGTTTCATAAATTAGGACAATATTTATTAAGATAGGGGAGAGAAATTTGTGCCATCATCATGATTTTGTTGCGTAATTGATGATCGAATTTGCATATCACAACCATGTAATCTTAAAGTTGTTGAAGGTTCTTTCACTGAAATTAGAAGTTGAAGGTTGAACACAATCCTATGAAAGATCTCCTCAGTTTCTCATAAACTTCAAGCCTATATAGAGAGTGGAAGCTTCATGGCCAACTCATCAAGAGGTCTTGTGTCTATAGGCATAAGAAATAGAAAGTGGAAAGTTTTGTGATCAAAATTTAATGAAATGTGACTAACACAAAATGTGGAGTTAAAATCCTCTTCAATTTTCTGGTCAAGTTTGAAACAGAAATAACATGGAACTAGAACCTAATAGACCTACTTGGAATAGCTTAATTCTAGAATAACCCAATGGTAGTAGCCAACTTCCACCCTTATCCATATTCTTTTCCGAGCTTATCCATATAGTAAAGGAGAATAAAATAGTAAATTCACAATGGACCCATGTTTATTGGCTAAGTATTGCAGATGATAAACTTTTTCCCTTGGCTAGATCCGAACTTAAACACATGCTAATGAAACATCTTAGAAGTATCCAACATAACACATTGGAAATGTAAAACATAAGGGATACAAAGTTACTAACGTAAACTAGGATTATTGTAGGTCCATTTTTGCAGACTTTACACTAGAAGACTATGCTACAAATATGAGTGATCCTTCATAGTGGTCCTTACCATAAGGTTGAAAAGAAAATATGTATTTTTTGATAAATCTAGATGCTTACAAAGAGCATTACATGTACACCACCTTTTTGTGTTAACCAAGAAATGGGAGACATTGTAAGACACTAGAAGACATTGTAAAATATAAGACAATTAGATGTTTATGTTGGTGGTGCTAGTGACAATAGATTACTTGTGATGATGTTGATGTTGTGCACATGAAAGGGTCTTAGTGTCATTATAAGTTATTTTAGAAATGTTCTAACAATCCCTAGAGTCATTAGATTTATGACATTATTATATTGTTTTAGACTTTCGCCTTATGTTATTGGATATTTATCTTTTATTCATCAAAGTCTTCTGCTTTTATGTTTTTTATTGACTGGTCAACATAGTCAAATATTTGGTCAAAAGATTGTATCGCCGTAGTGTCTTCGAGTCCATTTTGCCACGTGACGGAGTGTGAATTTGGGGGCGTTACAATAAGGTATCATAGTCTAATGTTAGGATTCTCTTGACATCCTATACTGGATACTGATCCTATTGTGTCTAGAGTCATGTGCAAAAGCATCACGAGTAGTCACATCACCATTCACAACAATGTAAGTAAGGCCTTATCTTTTTAGTGAACTTTTGAATCATTATTGATTATTGACCTTTTCTGATGAACTGAATATATTATCCTTCGTAGACATGCAACAAGTCAGCATGGCCGAGATCAAAATTCCAAGAATGGTGTGATCAATGTGGCTAGGATTGAAATTGAAACTTGTTGCATAAAATGCAGGTATAAATTTAGGAATGATAATTTATGAGGCTTTCTTGTTTATCTGTGAGCTAAGTGTAATTGGGAGAGTATTAAGTTTTCCTCCCACGAACTAAGTATGGTTCTTGATCTAAATATCAAGTTGAGGCAATGAAAAATGATAGAGAATTCTTAAGTTTCTTTAATTTTAACGACAATGGAAAGAAAGTGATATTATGTTAAGATATGCTTCATTCTAGAATTTCAAATATAGATTTATATTATTCTCTCGATGATAAAATAGATATGAAGGACGACCCCTAAGGTCTGGTTCTCGTAGAAGCTAGAGTTACCTTGGTAAAAGATATATTATTGAAATATTCATATTATATTACATCATGTCAATTAATGATATAACCTGATTTCAAAGGAGATTATTCGGGGACATGATGAATCAAGAATGAATTTTGACGAGCGACAAATTATTAATGTGATCCTTGAAAAAAAAAGAAAAAATACATTGATGTTGCTTTGAAAGAACAAAATATTAATTGAAAGTTAAATTGCACAATTACAAAATTTTAAAATGATTGAACGATTATAAATTTTGAGGATTACATATGAAGAGTTTTGAAGAATAGATTTCTAAGGAATACTAGAATTATTTAGACTGAATGCATATATATATAGATGGGATTATGATTGACAGATGGAATTAATAGTAATAAGGGTGATATTTTTAGAAGTTATCAAGTATAAAAACAAAATGATTAGATATCAAGTTGAATTTTGTTAAATGATATTGATGTTGTAATTTTTTATTATTATTGTATCAGATGATAATTAAGGTGTATGATTTTAGAAATTTTGATAGGTTAAATAGATGTACATTGATTTTGAAAAAATTATATATGTAAAGTTGGAAGAAGTATAACATTAAAGTTGGAATTTTTAAGTTCAATACTTGTGGAAGGAATAAGAAATTCTAAATAGATGATTAAAGAATTGATAAAATGATAGAAATTAAAATTTTGAAGTAAGAGAGAAATGCAAACTCAAGACAAAGAAATTGTTGACGATGTTCGGTCCCAACTTGGCCTACGTCCCCGCTCCGACTTCTCGACCTCGAGACCGTCGGAGATCCACTAGCACCTTCTTTTCAATAGGAAGGAAACCTTTTACACCACACCGTCTTTTCTCCGCTTCAAGAGGTAAGGCACACCTCTCTTCCAAGGAAGCTCACAATCTCACACTTTTCTTCGCTCAAGAGGCTATGTGTGAACCTCTCTAACAATGGAGCTAAGTCTATCACAAGAATACAATCAATATGCTCTCTTACAAACTCTTTTTTACAATTGCACACTCAAGAATAGGAGAGAAAAGAGAAGATTCAACAATTTGGACTCCAAAGGCTTCAAGAATTTGATCTCCCTTTAATGCTTAGTGTTTCCCTTGAAGCTTCATTTGTTTTTGACCTCCAAATGCTCTCTTATAGTCTCTTATCTTTAATATAGCAGTTGCACACTTTTTCCCTTTGATTTGACACAAGAAAACTAGTTGTTGGGACTTTCCA
>LTAE01013212.1:0-12877 GCA_001647135.1 Pontederia paniculata
TCATCAAAACACTCTCGGGATCCTAGATTCAACAGCATGAAATAATAAAACTGAACAAATTTTTATTGGATGACTATAGAAAAGAGAATTTATTTTATTTCTCTTGATGGTAAGACTATAGGAACGACAATTGTAACGCTTGGAAAATGCTCCCCCCACACGAACGAATCGATATTCGCCACGTGCTCGAAACGATCTCTGAAACACTACGGGACAATGAACTTAACTTGACCATTAACAATCATGGTCAACATACAAGACTTAAGAACATGACAAAGGAAAATAGATCGACATACGATAAAATCAGCATGAGACATTATGATCACGATAATTGTACGAATCGACAGAAGACACTTAACATTGATTAAAAGATGACATAATCCGAGAAGATGACTTTAAACATGCATCACTTGTCCATAAAGGTCACTTAACATGAAAAGACATAGAGTTTACAACATTTGTCTGAAGGCGATACATAGTACAAGAAAGATGATACATGACATAAACTCGACTCTAAGACACGTCCATTACACAACCATGTGCTTTAACCTTCATGAGCAGTGACATCATCATTTAAGCATCACTTTTACTTCTCACCTGCAGAATCCAGAAGAAGGGGACTTTCATCCTGTTAGAGTATGTAAAGGCTGAAGAATGAGTGAATCATATTCCCCACATACATAGAAGACCTACATGTCATGCATATAAACATAGAGCATATGATAGGATTTTATCCCAACCATATGATCAACGTATGATCATTTATCTTTTTTCTATTTTGGCTCCTTAGCATATTATAATCAATGACTTAACTTAACTTATCTTTAAGTCTATCTTTCATCTTGCTCATCTTCTTATCTTGCTTATGCATTATTCATATAATGCATCTTTACATTCTTCATAACTTTACTTTATTTTGGCATTATCAATATAATGCACATATACTTAGCATTATCAATATAATGCATCTTTAACCATGAACGTCATACTTGGCAGTGACTCTCAATGCATATAGCCATTTTGGCTTAACTTTACCGTTCATGTCATTCTTCATCTTAAATTTTCATATCATGTGATATTTTAGAAGTTAATCATCTAACTTCACATATCGTCCCCAAGCCGTCCTCAAGCCATCCCCATAGTCACATGTCATTTTATTATCTTATTTGATTAAGGGTCTTAGGCACACCAACTTGTTTATGTTGATCAGACCAAGGATGCACTCTGCACCCCTCATTGTACCCCACCTTTGGGCAAGGGAGACTCATACACCGGCTAGGGTGAAACGTCAATAATCTCTCGGGAAGCTCACACACCATCTTTGGCATCGAGTTTACCCTCCCCATCTTGTCTTTTAGGTGTGCTTATACTTGTCTTAATCCATCTTTTAATTATAAACATCAAGCAACATTATAAGCATTACATTGTTCATCTTTTAACTTATTTACGACTGAACATGCAAATCGCATCTAGGTTATTGTCAAGCATCACATCAATGTCATCATAAAGATTTAATATACTATGCTATCCTAAACTAATGGTGAACAATCTATTTTGCTTCATTTATTCGTAACATAATAATAATCTAAAGTTGGATAGGTCATAAGTATTAATACATGGTATAACATGTATTTCGTATCTAATTCGAACCATTATTAATGATTTATAATCGTAATATTACTTCTTATTCGTTAATATAGGTAGCTAGCATCGTCAACGCTATTAGATTTGAGAATACTACTCGCTAGTATTGACCAATACTCCCTGTATTGGTTAATACAACCTGCCAATACAATTTTGTACTACCATAGAAATTTGTACGATTCGCCGGTACAAATCAATACAGCCATATTGATTTGTCCGAAGGTATTTCGGGTGGCCCGTATAGTTTGATACGTGCGTATCGAGCTCCATCTATTTTTCCCCTTTTTCATAGCTAAACAACCCTTTTTCATCCTAGGTTCAAATGTTGATTATTCTAAGTCAATTTTCCTAGGTTCTTACATAAAGTTAAGCATGAAATATTTCATAACAAAGCATCAAACATCATATACATAGATTTACAATTCTATCACCCTAAGATTATGATTCTAGTGTGAACCCTAAGCATGTTCTTCATTTTCTAAATCTTAATTCTTCCTTCTCCCTTAGAAATGATCTTCACAAATACAAATCCACTCAAAAAACACAAGAGGGAGAAGAGGATCCCCTTTACATACCTCAAAATTATTTTTGTCCTAATTTCCTCTTTTCTCTCTTGAGCTTCTTTCCTTCCTTCTTCCTTTTACAGTTTCAGCGGCAAAGTCTCCTTCTTCTCTCTCCCTCGCTCCCTTCTTCTTCTTCTTCTTCTTCTTCTTCTTCTTCTTCTTCTTCTTCTTCTTCTTCTTCTTCTTCTTCTTCTTCTTCTTCTTCCTAATTTGTTGCAGCAACCTTCCTTTGATTAATCTCTGAGATATCTTCTTCTTCTCCTTCACTTGTTGCAGAAATTCTCCACCAAAAGGGAAAATATTAGTTTCCAAGATCCAAAGGCTCAAATGGGAGGAGAAAACAAGAATTCTGATTTGGGGTTGATTTATATGTGTGGTTAGTGCAATTGTTGGTCCAATAAGGTGCCTTCTTGGTGAGAGGGTGGGGCCCACCTCTCTCTTTTATTTTTTCTGGGTATTACATTGTAACCCTCTTAAAAGAAATTCGTCATCGAATTTACTTAATCCTTAATTTCACTCCTCGATGCGCAACTTTGATATTTAGTACCATCTTATAAGATATTTGATGATGTAGTGGTCTTCATTCATCCTCATGAACATCTTAAGTGCATTTGATGGTCGAATTTTGTATTCATTATATTTGTTCTTTAACCTTAGTTCTTCATCGAATTAAATCCCCACCATTTCTATAAGGATAATATGAATTTCCACAACTTATCAAAATCATTCTCATTTTGACTTTTATCTCCCCCATCGTAACTAGTCATACGCAAAAGCTCAATTGTATGTTCCTTAATCATATCACGAAACTATGGTTTCATAGCTGAATTAGAGTGTCCATCTTCATCCCTCTAAGTACCCACTTAACTCATTTTTAAACCTTCCATATGTTTAATGAGTATGTCTTTATCATCACGTTTAATCGAAATGAAGCTTGATCCTTCCCATTCTTCATTGGACATCTATTGATTAAATAAGTCCTCATAACGACTCGTCTCGAACTCGTTTAACAGCTCTATTCTTTAAGCTTAGTTAATTATGCCCATTAAATTCAGTTGCATACCATGATCATCTTCATTGAACTTTTGCGGATTAATATTGGTATTCATGAAACTTAGTTCCCATGGAGACTTTGACTTAGTTATTTTCTTTTGATATGTCATTCCTAATCATCGTATATTTTGCAAGTATTCTCCCGAACATGTACCGTAAAATTCCTCAAGCTTCTGAATTTTCCTAAGGTTTCGCATGCCCATACCTGAAAATAATTGTGATGATTTGTATTGCCCCTTATGCCTTATACATGAACTCATATATCAATATCGTCGATACATTAATGATCATAATATATATGTTGGTCACATCCTTGTCAATTCATATCCTTTTCTTTTTCTTCAATGATATATGTCATTGTATTTGTTCGTCAAGATAATATTCATCTACCTTAATAATCATGAGTCATAACTCCTTTAAAGATTTTTTTCCAATGCTCGATATAATCCACATGTATTTGTTCTCTTCATAAATAACTTTGTTGTCTCTTCAACATCAACATTGTGGTAAAATATTAGAGTAACCTAAATAATTCTTCTCGCTATCCTCCATTTGTTTTCACATACATGATAATTCTCCTTTATTTTCAAAGAAGTTTTATTTTTTTCTTTCGCTCTTTGTCATTCATCTTCTTTTCTAGGATATTGTTAGTTTCATTTTCATCATATAATCACTCTTCATTCATTACGTCCCATCGAAGACATTTCTGCTTTTGAAATTAAGTTTAATCATCGTTTCTTTTAATAACAACATGGTCTCCAAAGAATCTCTATAATTTGAAACTAGGCATTCTTTATATCTCCAATAACCTTGATACATCAATCATCACCATTTTATGTGGAGGTCTCGAAATAATAATTGTTCACAAGAATTCATTTTTTTTAACATTCACCTTGAATCATTACATAAGATCATCAATGAGAGCTCACATTAAGGTGAATCAATCAATTGTCAACCTCATGGTCAATAATCATATATTCCTAAAACATGAGGGAGTAGACAACTTCCATATTTGAATTACTCTACTTTTCTCAGTTTCATATTCTTCAAAATTACTTCTTAAAATAAATTCATTTAACTTGTACATTATGTCTAAGATCAAACATATGCATCCATATTTTCCTTCACCATCACAATTTGGACATACGAACTTGGTATTGCTTTCATATTAATAACTATCCATCATATGATCTTAATCCAACCATATCTATTAGAAGTACATAAGGATTTTCATGATCTACCTTCCTAAACTTACTATTGATTATGATGCCAATGCATATCATTGACATCAAGATCTTAGAGACTTAAACCTATGATTATAATAATAATAATAATATTTACAATTACATGTACTTTCCAATATTCAAGAATTTGATGAGATAATCATCTATCTCACATCGCCCCTAGAGCTTCCTATCATTAATTTCAATACATTTACTCAATCATGGAAGATCAAAGAATCCCCCGTACTTGAATAAAAATAATACATGTGCATATTACTAAGTTTTAGAAGTGTACCTTATATTATATCACTAAAGTGATATGCTTCCTCGACTCTCACATTGTAGATTCTCCTGGCTTCTACTTGAGGAGTGCCATCTATCATGCCCTTACCTTTGTCATGTCCATCACTCATCTCCGGATATTTTTTTTATAAAATGTCCTTGTCTCCCACATTAAAGACATGCTCCAGTCTTCCTTTGACACTCTCCTGAATGATATCTTCTACAATGTGGACATCTATCACTACCACCTCCACCCTTTTTTATTTTTCTTAATGAACTTGGAGAACTTCTTCATCTCTCGACTTTTGTCACATTCTTGAGGTTTCTGGGCTTCTTTCCCCTTTTAAAATTCCTTTTTATTCTCAAACTCACTTTCAAGTGTGGATGTTTGCTCTATAGCTTTGGCCATAGTTTTAGGATCTCTACTCATGACCTTCATCCTAAGTTTTGGATTCAACCCTTGGATAAACTTTTTTATTCTTGTTCTCTCACATTGTTCCAATGAATTGTACCTCTCCAAATTTAAAAATTCATTAAGATACTCCTTCACTAATATATTCCCTTGTTGAAAATTCATTAAGATACTCCTTCACTTACATATTCCCTTGTTGAAGCTTAATGAACTCTTCCTTCCTCTGTTCTTGGACGTGTGGCGGAAAGAAATGCTCTTCAAAGGCACCCACAAACTCCGTCCAAGATATTATATCCTTGTTCATGTAATGTGTCCTCATAATTGACTTCCACCAAGTCCTAGCATGGCCTATCAATTGGTGTGTTGCAAATTGCACTTTGTACTCGTCTAGGCAATGCATCACTTGTAACTTGTCAATGATATCCTCCAACCACGTTGTCACTTCATCTGGACTCTTTTTTCCATCAAACGTTGGGGGGTTAGTTCTTAGGAACAATTTAAATGATGATTGGCCGAAAAACCTTGACCATCTTTCCATAACTTCGATGACTCCAATCATCTTTACTACAGAGGCATGTTGCTCATCATGACTTGAAGCATCACCTCTTTCCATCTTTCTGCATTACGTCATTAACCATATATAAAAAAAATGGTTAGCCTTTACATAAGCATAAGATCCTTACTCAATGCATTCATAAATTAATGGCCGCTCATGACGTCTTGCACATGGACTTTGGACTTCTTAGAGACTAAGAACTTGACCTTCAGGACGACATTGACTTAGATACATGCCTTAATCTAAGGCATTTAGACTTTAAAGTCAAACCTTAGGCTATGATACCAAACTATAATGACCCCGAAAATGCGCCCCGCTACGCGGACGAATCGAAATTCGCCACATGCTCGAAACGGTCTCGAAATGCTATGGGACAATGAACTTTACCTGACCATTAATAATCATGGTCAACATATAAGACATAAGAACATGACAAAGGAAAATCGATCGACATATGGTAAAATCAGCATCAGACATTATGTTCACGACCATTGTACGAATCAGGAAGACACTTAACATTGATTAAAAGATGATATAATCCGAGTACATGACTTTAAACATACATAACTTGTCCATAAAGGTCTCTTAACATGAAAAGACATAGAGTTTACAATATTTGCCCGAATGCGATACATAGTACAAGAAGGATGATACATGACATAAACTCGGCTCTCAGACACGTCCGTTACGCAACCATGTGCTTTAACCTTCATGAGCAGCGCCATCATCATTTAAGCATTACTTTTACTTATCACTTGTAGAATCCAAAAGTAGGGAACTTTCATCCCCTTAAAGTATGTAAAGGCCGAAGAATGAGTGAATCATATCACCCACATGTATAGAAGACCTACATGACATGCATATATGCATAGAGCATATCATAGGGTTTTATCACAAACATATGATCATTTATCTTTTCTTTGTTTTGTCTCCTTAGCATATTATAATCAATGACTTAACTTAACTTATCTTTAAGTCTATCTTTCATCTTGCTTATTTTTATCTTGCTTATGCATTATTCATATAATGCATCTTTACATTCTTCTTAACTTTACTTTATTTTAGCATTATCAATATAATGCACAATATACTTAGCATTATCAATATAATGCATCTTTAACCATGAACGTCATACTTGGCATTGACTCTCAATGCATATAGAACTTTTGGCTTAACTTTACCATTCATGTCATTCTTCATCTTAAATCTTCTTATCATGTGACATTTTAGAAGTTAATCATCTAACTTCACATACCGTCCCCAAGTCGTAATCAAGCCATCCCCATAGTCACATGTCATTTTATTATCTTGTTTGATTAAGGGTCTTAGGCACACCAACTTGTTTAGGTTGATCGGACCAAGGATGAACTCTACACTCCTCATTGTGCCCCATCTTTGCGCGAGGTAGATTCATACACCGGCTAGGGTGAAACGTCAATAATCTCCCGGGAAGCTCACACACCATCTTCGACGTCGGGTTTACCTTCCCGATCTTATCTTTTAGGTGTGCTTAGACTTGTCTTATTCCATCTTTTAATTACAATACATGAAGCAACATTACAAGCATTACATTGTTCATCTTTTAACTAAAGGTGAACAATCTATTTTGCTTCATTTATTCGTAACATGAGAATAATCTAAAGTTGGATAGGTCATAAGTATTAATACATGGTATAACATGTATATCGTGTCCAATTCGAACCACTATTAATGATTTATAATCATAATATTACTTCTAATTCATCAATATAGGTAGCTAGGATCGTCAACGCTATCATATTTGAGAATACTACTTGTCAGTATTGACCAATACTACACGTATTGGTCAATACAACCTGCGAGTACAATTTTGTACGACCGTACAAATTTGTACGGTCCGCCAGTACAAATCGATACGGTCGTATTGATTTGTCCGAAGGTATTTCGGACGGCCCATATTGTTTGATACGGACGTATCGAGCTCCGTCCGTTTTTTCCCTTTTTTATAGCTAAGCAATCATATTTCGTCCTAAGTTCAAATATTAATTATTCTTACTCAATTTTCTTAGATTCTTACATAAAGTTAAGCATGAAATATTTCGTAACAAATTATCAAACATCACATACATATATTTATAATTCTATAACCCTAAGGTTATGATTCTAATGTGAACCCTAAGCATGTTCTTCACTTTCTAAATCCAAATTCTTTCTTCGCCCTTAGAAATTATCTTCATAGATATAAATCGACTCAAAAAACACAAGAGGAAAAAGAAGATCTTCTTTACATATCTCAAAATTCTTTTTATCCTAATTTGCTCTTTTCTCTCTTGAGCTTCTTTCGTTCCTTCTTACTTTCATAGTTTCAGCAGCAAAGTCTCCTTCTGTCTCCAACGCTCCCTTCGTTCTTCTTCTTCCTCCTCCTCATTTGTTGCAGCAACCTTATCAAGCTCTAAGTTATCTTGTTCTTCTCCTTCACTTGTAGAAATTCTCCACCAAAAAAGAAAATATAAGTTTCCATGGTCCAAAGCAATGTTATTAAAACCGGACCGGACCGGCCGGTTCAACCAGTTCAACCGCGAACCGGCATTTGATCCGGTCCGGTTTTAGTATAAAAACGGAAATGATATCGAACCGGCCAAAAACCGGTCGAACCGGAAAAAACCGGCGAACCGGCGAACCGGCCAAAAAACCGGTTCAATGGTAAATTTCAAAAAAAAATCAAATTAAAGTGAAAATCTGTATAAAAATAGAAAGAATATTTTTTGCAAAAGGAAAGTAATTGAAACTAATTAGGAAATACAAAATTAGAAATAAGAAAATTATGGAAGGAAAATAAATAAGGAAAAAAATGGAAACTAAAAATAGGAAAGGTACAATAATAAATGAAAGATAAATAAAATAATAGGAAAGTTATCAACAAATTGAATTAAAATAATCTAACATGACTTATTAGTATAATACTAATAATATTAGTCATCATTATTTTCACGTAAGCAATTTGTAGAAGGAACCTAATTGGCAAAAAAAATTTAAAATATGAAATAAATGAGATGAGTAGATAAGGAAAAAGGAAAAAAAACATAAGACATGAAAATAAAATACTTCCAAGTAAAATAAAAAGAAAGTTAATAATAATTTGGGTCAAATAATTAATATAATATTATTAGTGTTATATAAATAATTATATATCAAACATTATAATTTTTTTGTAATCATTATTTTTTAAAATATAATAAATAATTAAAAAAATGGTTCAACTCAAATCAAGATGAAAACACATTGTAAGAAGTGGAAGGAATTAAAATAAAAAAAGAAAAATTGAAACACTGGAAAAAATGAAAAGATAAAAATAAAATAAATATAGGAAATTATTTGATAGGAAAAATTAAAAAAAAAGGAGGTGAAAAGAAATTAGAATAAAGTGAAATAAAAATAAAAGTGATTCAAAGTAAACTAAATTAATATGGCATCATTATTATTATAAAATAATAAATAAACAAATATTCATATATCAATCACCATCATTAATAATCATACAATAAATACTAGTTTATATTACATCTAATTTTTAGTAGGTATTATTATATTTTTATATATTATATAGCATTAATAGTATTATATATTATAAATATTATTATTTTAATAAAATCCGGTTCAATCCGGTTGAACCCGATCCAACCGATCCAACCGCGACCCAGTTGGACGTCCGGTTCGATCTCCGGTCCGGTTTTAAAAACATTGGTCCAAAGGCTACAATGAGAGGAGAAAACGAGAATTCTGGTTTGGGATTAATTTATATGTGTGGTTAGTGCAATTGTTGGTCCAATAAGGTGCCTTCTTGGTCAAAGGGTGGGGCCCACCTCTCTTGGGTATTACAACAACCCCTCTTTATGACCGCAAGGGCACCAGCCCTTGTTTCACAAGGGCCCCTTTTTTGCTTAAATTGTTTATAATTTTTAATATTTTTAATTTATATTATCACATAAAAGCGGGAGAAAAAATATATTACAATATTCAGTTAACGTATAAGAGATAGAGAGGAGATACGTGTGTGGCAATAACAAATGAGCACAAGATTAAAAAAACGATGATAATCGGATAATCGTATAATTATAGAATAAATTTAGTGATCATATTGATGCATGTGATTAACTTGGATGACCGTTTCAAAAAGAATTATTAATTATGTAGCTCACTGATCAACTTTCTCTGTGTATGATAACTAACCTGCAACATCTAAAGGGAGATTTCTATCTTAGTTTGACGATAAAACAACCCTCTAAGTTTTTTCAATAAATCATGTGTGTAAAAAATATTAAAAATAATATGAAATTGATTGAAATACTATTTTAATTAAAGATATGATGACAAAATCATCAACCGGCTAGTACCGCTCCACAAGAGGTATATAACCATGAATATTCATAAAAGACAACAAGTCAAGCAGATGGTAATATCTCTCAATTAGAAAAAAATAATTATCGTTCGCGACCCCAGATTATTTGCATATTGAGCTTCATCGTTCTTTTATATATGCATAGCTGAATACTTTCTACATTAATGCTCGTATCTTCATCTTCTTGATTTATATAAATTTCCTGTCCTACCAATTCTCTCCAAGTAGGATTGTACTGATTACTTTCTCTCCTCTTTAACTTCAACAAGTTATGGGCGAGGGTTGACAAAGTTGAAACTACAATTTTGCTATTGTTCTTTCCTAAAAAGAGAGTAATAAAGTAACTCATATCCATGGATCGTGACCCGACTTAATCTAAAATTTGATCAAATCTAATTAATTTTTTATTATATTGAGTCATATAATAAATTGAGTCTGATCACCAAATTATCCGAATAATTTTTTTATATTTTAATTTTTTATAATATTTAATATTAATTATATTTTTTATAAAAAAATATTTGTTTTCAATCATTAGTAATTCTTTTCACGATATAAAGTATGAATTTCAACATCTTTTAATTTTTAAAATAGTATAGATTCTTATTTGAAATAAATAGATTCAAAATTAATTAAAAATATATAAAAATTCGATCATCGGGTTGGATTAAATTAATTGAGTTTGAAAAACTCATACTCGATTCATTGTTGATCGGATACGTTTGGAATCAATCTGACCCGATTAAGATTGAATCAGTTTAAATGAAGGTCCGATCCGATGAACATCTTTAATAACTCACTAATAAAGTTAGAGATATATAAAACTTTTGCATTAAATATGAAATATTCTTTGGAGGCAAGAAATTCAACACTGAGGCAGAATCTCTATGAAAAATTATATGCAATATCATGATTCATGATTTGTTAGATGTCACCGCATCTCTCCGTCACTACAAGAAAAATTCAATTTTCTTATACAATATTCTGACGGAAATAAATCCCTCAGAAATACCTATAGATATTTCTGAGGAAAAAAATTTCCCTTAGAATTTCTGACGGATCTTCCGACCCGTCAGAATTTCTGACGGATGCCCCCGTCAGAATTTCTGACGGGTTCAGCTACCGTCAGAAATTCTGACAGGTCAGACTCCCATCAGAATTTTTCCCCTGTGACTCGTCACCCGTGACCCGCCACCCGTGAGCGATAGTGAAGTCCGTGAGTGGAAAACTATTTTTTATTTTCTAAGGGACTTTTTCCCTCAGAAATTCCGTCAGAAAGAAGCCCATAAATATCTTCCCCCTTCTCTTCTCCCGCTCACGATTTCACTTACTGGCGCTGTTCCATCTTCTTCTTCTTCGGATGTCTACTATTTGTCCTTGGGCGAGCGCGTGCAGGGTCGGAGCCCTTGCGCGATCTCGCGCAGGGCTCCGTGAGCCCTTGTGCGAGGTCCCCATAATTTTTTATTTTTTTAGTTAAATATTTATAAATTCTTGCCTATTTAATATTTGTTAGTTTAAAACCTTATTCATGTTGATTTAATTTGTGTAATATCATTGATGACAGGAAAGACTATACCTAAATTGCTGGACCCAACCTTCGAAAAGCTTATCCCGAGCTCCATTTTTATAAACAATTTCTGCTGATTTATTTCCATTTTTCACTTTTTAAATATTTAGCATTACTATATCTGGATTTTGGGATACTGAACTGATATAAGGAGGATTTTAATTAACTTCCATGATTTATGCGAAGGAGGATTTTAATTAACTTTCATGATTTATGCAGTTTGAGCATTTGAAATTTTGAATTCTTTCCTTTTTCGTTGCAACTGGAGGGTCAAGATAATTGTCATAACAACACAGGATAACTGTCATAACAGTCCAAGATAACTTTCATAACAACCCAGACCTTACCTGATATAATCACATTGATATTACTTGTTATAACAACCCTAGCTGAGATCTTTTCTGCCATAACAACTCAGGTGAAGATTTTATTTGCAATAACAGCCGGAATCTTACCTGCCAAAACAGTCTGGGCCGATATCTGAGGTGTCAGTTGGAAGTCTATTTGCCAGCCTGGAGCATGACTTGTGGCACAAGGCTGAAGATTCTTTAAAAGGAGAAGAGGCAGAACACGCGAAGGGGGGAGGACACGCCGGAGCTGATCTATTATTTTCTGCACTTAGTTTACTTTCCGGCGAAACAATGTTGGCCGAACTATTTTGTTATTTTGTAACTGTTAGCCCAAGGATGTCCGGCTAGACTCCTATCATCGGAATCCTGGGGGAACCTCTGTTTCAATCTAATCTGCTCTGAATTTTTAGTTTTCATCTCCTATATCGCCTACTTGATCTCGCGCTATGATTTGTAATTGAATATTTTGTGTTTGTTTTCTTGTTGTTCGCTGAGAGGCGGTACCCCTCTGGAACTTGGGTGTCAAGATTTATAACCTTTAATCGAGATTTAAGATGGTGAGCTCTCCTCCTAGAGAGAGAGTGTGACTATGGTCAGATTACATTTGGTCAAGCCCTGAGCCTCCACCGCGAGAGCGAGAAGGTGAAAGGTAGAGTAATCACTGCGAGAGCGAGGTTGCCTTGACCCATGATGTAAGGGCCTAGACGACTTTACATAATTTCACGTCAAAGAGCAGATGAGTGTGATTCAGAGGTGAACCCAAGGTTCGGGTGTCCTCCCATATTAGAACTATCTTTCTTTTAAATTCTGCAATTTCTATTTCAAAAACCCAAAAATATTATTTCTGTT
>LTAE01013213.1:0-12877 GCA_001647135.1 Pontederia paniculata
TAATGATATATCACGGCCCGTGATAGCTGATGTAAAAACTTGATCATCTCCGAACTTCGCTCCTTCTTTGGCGTCATGTCCAAAAGTTGATTCCTTCACCACATTAGCCGCTTATACATGCGATTTCCTGCAAAATTACACCAAACAGGAGTAGATTTCGGAATTGAAATAATATAAACCAATAAAGTAGAAAATAGATGCATGCAATGTAGAAATGACTCAAAATAATGCCTAATGCAGACCCTAAACTATGTTGTAAAATGCATGCATCAAAACTCTTCCAAGCATATATGGGTCTCGTACTCAAGCAAAAGTTCTTGTCTAAACTCAAGATAGTTTCATCATAGTTGTTCATCCAATAGATCAATACTTTCCTAGCACTCTCCCCTTTCATGTGCATCACAGAAAAATCGTCCTCTTGTCCAAGAATCAAGTCTTATATAGTTTCTGAATCTCAAACATATTTAAACAAAGATAAAGTCTAACCTCATGCAAACCGAAAAATACAATCTAAACAATAGTATTAGTGTTGAATATGTATGTATCCAATGAGTGATGCATGCAAAATTCATCATGTAAGGCATGCATTTAATATTATTTTGTTTGGTTTATCATAACATGCATCCATTTTAGCAATTATTTGCTTTTATGTGGTTGAATAAGAAATCTACCCATGTTTCAGTGTTTATTTGTAGTAAATCACATGGAGGGAGCTAAGGATTAGCTAGAAGAAACCACACGATGAAAAGTAGTTAATTCTACATTGAAAAGACCATTTTGATTGATTTAGTGGATCGTTACGGAAAGCATGTAGAATGATAAATGAGTATAATGAGTCACAACTAAATATCACGACCTCAGCAAGGGAGTCAATTTGTCAATCACTATCTAATGGGTTGTGAGACTATATAACGAGTCGTGACAACCACGAGTCACAATGACATTGAAGTAACAAATGAGCCAGGAGAAACAATTTGCAACATTCTAAATGTAATAGGTCAAGATATCATATAATGGCTCATTATCAATATATTTCATGAGGCACTACGGAGTGCCACGACATCAGGAAGAAGCAGCAGTAAAGACATGAATATAATGGGTTGTTATATTTGGTGATGGTCCGTGAGCGCCAAAATTAACAACTATCAAATATGAAAGCAACTCAAATCATGGGCTGTTATATCTCGTTACTGGCCGTGATGACTGAATTTTATATTTGACACAAAGTTTCACAATCCGCGAGAATCTATCATGGATCATGAAGGACGTTCCATGTTCGTATTTCGGTAATCTTTTGAAGGGTTTTCAATACCAAAAGGACTTCTAACTATTCAACTACCTCGAAAATCAAGTTAAGCTAGACTTATGAAGACATTGAAATGTTTTGCATGGTTAAATATCAGCCGTAGAGCTAATAAAAAAATTTAAAAGAGGCTTTCCTTGTTATGACTTGAAAAGGTTTCTTAACCTTACAAAACTGTAATATGACTCTGGGAGGTTATAGATATATCCCTTGAGAGTGTGGAGTCGCATGCTAGGAGTCATTGACCTATCCTTGAAGCTAAAAATGTGGGAGCACTTGGAAGGAACATTGAGACGAAGTCTACACAATACACTCGTATTGAAGATCTAGTAGGATTCACTTGACGTCCAAAAGAGTATATTTCCATTCTAATTTTATATTGGGATGATTCTTGTATTGTTAAGTTCTGAACAAGTTTTATGTTAAGTTTTATTTCTAATTTGTAATAGTTTATCTGCTAGGGAAAACTTGTGAACCCTATGCTAGTTTTTGATGTTAGTTGCTTTCAATTTTCTCATGAACATTATTGTTGAATGTTTTTAACAGAATTAGTTGATTATTAATTGTCTAGTGTAATCAGTTAATATATGCAATTCATGTCCTATCTTAATGATTTGTTAAGGTCTATTAGAATTGGTTTGTTGAGTTATCCTAATAAGGGTTGTTCAATAGTTTAGGGACACAACTTCCTGCATCTCAAAGATTGAGTAATCTAAGAGTGGAGCCGTTAAGGAATGCTCTCAATTTTTCTAGGTATAGGATAGTTGGTTTGCCAATTAAGGGAAGCCATATTATAAGTGTCCTTAATTTATATGGGAATCCAATCATGTGTTTTATTGTCTTACTCGATTACTGCATAGGTTAGCATCATTTGTTCCTAATAATCTTCATCATCCAAGCCCTACTCATCCTTAGTTATCAATGTTTATCTTTTATTTCATCTTTTATTTCATGAACTGAAACCAATCCAACTTTGTGTGGTCACCTATTACTATTTAAAATTAGATAATTTTTTTTTCTCGTGGAGCAATGACTTTGCACTAATTACAATATATTACTTGAATAATTAGTGTACTTGCTACCTTTTTTGCATGTAATGAATTTTCGCATCAATGAGCTTATACATTTTCACAATTAAGCATAGACCCTAAAGCTTTTTCATAGTTCTAATCTTTATATATAGTTTCATGAATACAGAAAGGGAGTCCCTAGCCATGTTCAACAATAAGCATAGTCTCATCACTACACACACCATCAACCAACCTAGTGGGGATTCAAGTACGTGTAGGGATCAATTTAGGGGAGGTACTCTTCCGTAAGTTTTTTCGAAAACTTGTGTGAATAACAATAGGTTGCTTGTATTAGAATAAGCATAGCATCTTCTTTATCGAACAATAATCAATGTAACAAGATGTATCCAAATAGGTCAATGGTAGAATATTATCAATTAGCTAGTAATTTAGTGGAGTATCATGCAATCAACGATAATCGACATAGATAATGGTAAAACTAAATATGTCATTGTTTCTTTAATATCAATGATAAATGAAAGTACATTAGCAGGCTATCAGTAGTTCAATAGGATACAATGACATCAACAAGAGGAATCAATAATTTAATATTATATTATTAGTATCAATGCTCATGGAAGTTGTTCTTTCAATTTCTTCAAATTTCTTATGATAAAATTGCTCTTTTCTTTATAAGATATTCCATGAGAAATGATATAATCAAAGTCAGTAGGTCGGTGATGGATCAAAGTTATTATATGTACACATTTCTTAAGGAAGAATACATTACACACCTTGTATGGAATTCTTTTTGTTGTATGTTGTGTATGGCCCCTGCTACGATGTTTTGACTTTGTCGACAATATAATTTTACTATGTTGCCTTCAATTGCATTACTCGCTCTCATCACTATCTGCTAACAATTAACTCCACAGTATATTTATAGTATGACATCCCTCCTAGCACAACTTCTCAAGAGTGGAAACGAATGGAACAAAGTAAGGTGTTATACACCTTACCTTCATAATCAAAATTCAAAAACAATTCATAAATAAAGTTCCTAATACTAACATGTATCCTTCATATGAATTGATAAAGATGAAAAATCACATAATAGCAGAGCATGTGATCATCAATTTACTATTGAAAACTTCAAAACTCATAGAAACAAAGTCACAAAATAGAACCCTAAACATGATAAATAGAACATCAAATCTCATTGTTAAATCCTATGTGAACACGTCTTCATGACTAGGTATCGTTATTTTGTATTTCATCCTAATTTTGGCCTCCAAAAGAAAACAAACAAAGAGAAAAAGGAGCAGGAGGTGAAACCAAGAGAAAAGAGGCTTTGGGAAGGATTTATAATAAAAATATGAGATTTTCCCGATGATTCGCTTCCCAAACATCAAAATCGAGAAAGGAGTCACCTTTCTATAACTCTCGGCATTGGAAAGAAATAAAAATATAATAATAAAAGAGAGAAAAAGAGACAACATGGACCGTGTTGGAATAGAACACGAGCCTGTTGCAAAACTGCCACGACGAATTTATGGAGACCAAAGACAAACTGTGTTATGGAGGAACGCTGACCATGTTCCTTGACGTGGTAAAGTTCTATGAGAATTGATTACATATTAAATTTAATACTCATTTTTAAACCTGACCAAACCTCTAGAATACTCTTATATAAACCCTTAGCCATGAAATATTTTCCCTACCCTCATTATTTTCTTTTTCCTAGCCATCACGAAGCCTATTCCGCCTCTCTCTCCTTCTCTTCACTTGAGGATTAGAGGTAAGGTTCTTGGTCCTTTCTTCTCAGCATTACTTCCCCTTGATTCTCATACCCAAGACTGCGGCAGGGGAAGAGGACGAGAACCAACAATGATCACAAGAGGAAGAATATTTGTCATGGGAGAGGGATGAGGAGATCGAACATGAATGAGGAAAAAGAAGAACACCTGAAACTAAGGTATGTAACTAGAGGAACGACCATAGGGATTGCCTATGTTTATGATTAAATTTAGGAGAGATGAATAATGATATGTTATATGTATTTAAATAATAAGTCTTATATGATATTGTTAAAATAATGTTATGGATCAACTTTCGAGATGGACGAAATTGAAGAAGCCACGAGGAAGGCTGAACGCGGATCGTGTCCCAATTAACACGACCCATGCTCATCTTAGGACGCTGATACTGTCGTCCAAATGTGGGTCGGGTTCTCGTCAGACTACGAGAAGTCCAAAAAGCGCGGACCACGTCCTGAACGGATGCATGCCACGTCCATCAGACAACCACAACAACAAAAAATGTGTTGCTTTCCCCGGATGAACTAAAGATAGTAGAACGCTTGTCGTTCGACATGGTTCGTGTCCCACGAAGAGCATCGAAGGCGGAATACAGAATGTCTCGCACCTTGACACGACCTGTGTTCCTCGTAGCGTAGGCGACACAAATAGAACCCTAACATGGACCAAATTGTGCCTAACACGGATCGTGCATAACACGGATTGTGCCTAACCCTAATGATTGATTTCTTAAGTTAGTGTGATGCCTTAGGATCTCAGAAGATCATCTAGAAGTGAGTGTACTACTCAATGGATAATAGGATTAAAAATTGTTAATGATTGTATTTTAATTTATCACATGAAGAGGAGGGCCCCATCGATTTTGGAATTTATTCTTATTGCAGGATTTATGCTGACTACGAGATTTATCTCGACTGAATTGTGTCGATTGATTACTAAAACTATTACCTATATCATGGCCTAACTAGTCATGCCTATGCTGGACAATCTGAATCTTCATTGCCCTAGTAAAGGCTCACCTATTGATTATAATGTTTGATGGACTTCGAACAAGATAATTAGAAAATAATAATGAGATCCTAAGTTAAGATTGGGCTTGAGCATACTGAATATTGTACATCATGAATATGATTGTGTAATTGATGTTTTAGCAACTGATGACATTGAAAAGAATAATGATAAAGTAAGAATCTAATGATCATAAAAATACTGAACTCTGAAATCATTGTGCATCATATGGTCCAACTAATGTCATGGCCATTTCTGAATCAAAGTCATAGAATAAGAGGGAAAAGTAAATCTATTGATTATCATGGTATCTCCTTATCTTTATCTGCATATAAATATACATAATACATATATATATATATATATATTTATATTTATATTTCTCCCTACTAACTATTACAGTTATATATTGAGCTTCATCACTCATGGGAGGATTGCCTCCCATGCTTTTAGTCCTACGATGATGAGCACAATTGATAGGTGATAGCACTGGTGATGTAGATGTTCATGACCCGGTGGCTTACACATGGAAGGAGTCTAGATCCGGGTCATTTTAATTTTTCAATAAAGTTATTGTACTATTGTTAGTTTTGTCTTTTCATTTTGGAATAATGCAACAAAATATTTTATTCGGTTAGACTTATTTATAGAGTTTTATTTAAAGTTATTAGTTTCCGCATGATGTGTCTATTATGTTGACCAATCAAGTGGTCAAATGCTAAGTCCAATAAGATTATCGTAGCATCTCTAGAGGGGCATTCTTCCACATGGGGGCACTACAGGTAGGTATCAGAGTTAGACAAGAGACACTTTTTAGTTGTCTCTAAGTAATTAGAGTTCATGTGGAAGCATCACGAACAATCACCACACCATCAAGAAGGGTATAGGTTAAGTCCTAAGGAGAATATCAAGAGGAAAAAAAGAAGAATTTAATATTTAAGGCCTAGATGGGATTTGTATTTAATATTTTTCTCTGTAAATATGGATCCAAGACATCTTTCCATTCGTCAGGAATAGATCCAGCAAGAATCAGAAGTAGTACATGGTGAATATTAAAGTAGTCAAGCCATGGGGAATCAATAGGTCCAATCAAATCATGCACCTAAAGACACGATTCAACACTTCTTTTAAGCTTCACCTTCCTGAATTCAATGATAGTGATGATTTCGATGAAGCGAAGAGATGGGTGGATACTACAGAAGAGACTTTTGCATTGATGCAGTGCTCTGAGGATTGAAAGTTCCTATATGTGGCACATCGTCTGACAAAGGATGCGAATGACTGGTGGAACACCACTAAGTTCACAAAATTTGTTGATCAGGACAATATCACCTGGAAGAACTTTAAGGAGGTATTCTAGACCCGTTCTTTTCCTGCCTATGAGCATTAGTTTGAAGCAATTGAAATTTTTGGAGTTACGACAAGATAACTTGACATTGTCACAATACTGAAACAAGTTCATATGATTGGAAAAATATTGTACACTAAAAAAGGATGAAAAGGACAGAGCCAACTGCTCTGGCCAAGGACGGAACCCAGGCTTAGCCACATTGGGACTGAAACACGGCCCAAACTCCTACGGGAGGCAGCAGTGGGGAATTTTCCGCAATGGGCGAAACCCGACGGAGCACTAAGGACTAAGACCATTCGGGATAACTACAAGACCCTCGATGATGCGTCCAATTGACTAAGTGCTTAAAGAGAGGCGACATGTAGTGCCAAAAGGAACTGAAGGGGAAAGCCAACTACAGACGTCAGAATTGGAAATGCCTAGTTGGGATGATAGGGGACATGCCAAGACTCCCATTGACAGAGATCACCATCGGTATGAATGATCGAGGTCCTACGTGCCACACAATACACAACAACCACAACAGTTCGATAGAAGAATTTGCTCGCACTTCTAGGATTACCAATTGTGTAAATGTTGTCGCAAAATTGGGGCATGTCTTATTTGTTGGAAACATGGGCATTTCATTAGAGATTTCCCAGAACCAAAGGAAGGCAATCAAGGCCGTCGAGGAGGAGGGAATGCTCCTAGACCGACGTCAGGAAGAGTCAGCATGAGAGCTAAACCAGAACCACATGTCTACGACGCCCCATAAGGTACTCCTAGTGAACCCAATAGATAAGACTATACAATTTTCAAATAGATTTTTATTGATGAAGATATACATGAAATGAAATACCCCTCCATATAGCATTAGAGTTCGATGGTAGATGGATAGATAACATGACTGAATTCGAGGACGAATTCATTTTTAAGGAGGTTATAATGTAACACTCGACATCCGAAAGAATAAAAACATAATAACATCAGAGAGAAAAAGAGACAACACAATTTTTTTGGAATAGAACACGTGTCGTGTTGCAAAACCGCCACGATGAATTTATGGAGATGAAAAATAGACTATGTCATGGAGGAACGCATACTGTGGTCCTTGATGTGGTAGAGTCCTATGATAATTTATTACGGATTTAAATTTAAAACTCATTTTTAAATCTGACCAAAACCCTAGAGAACTCCTATATAAACCCATAGGCACAAAATATTTTCCCTACCATCATTATTTTCTTTCCCCTAGCCATCACGAAGTTTTTTCATCCTCGCTCTTTTCTCCCTCTCTCTCCTTCTCTCCCCTTGAGGATCAGAGGTAAGGTTATTGATCCTTTCTTCTCGGCATTACTCTTGATTCTCATACCCGAGACTATGATAGGAGAAGAGGATGAGTACTAGCAATGATCATGAGAGGAAGAATATTTATCGCGGGAGAGAGACGAGGAGATCGAACACAAACGAGGAAGAAGAAGAACACTTGTAAATTAAGGCATGTAACTAGAGGATCAACCTTAGGGATTTGCATATGTGTATGATTAAATTTAGGAGAGATGAATAATGATATGTTCTTTGTATTAAAATAATAAGTCATGTATGGAATTATTAAAATAATGTATATGGATCAACTTTCAGAATGGATGGAGACGAAGAAGCCGTGAGAAAGGCCATACAACAAAATTGATCAATTATCACATATATGTTCATAACTATAAGCATCATTATCGTGGCTAAAACCTATAGCCATGACATTTTTCATGGCATCCCTTGTGGCTATTGATGGCGTGGCTACTTCTCAATTGCCACGGATATTAATTTTCTTGACTATTATATATTACAATAACCACAAGTAGCATTGAGACAAATAATAATTTTTCCATTGATAATAATACTAATTGTGACAATTGATATATGCAATTTTTTATTCATAAATGTGTTTCAGCCACATAAAAGTCATAAAACTTTTTAAATATTCAACTTTGTGGCTACTAAGATTCGTGGCAAATAAAAAATCTTATCTCCATAAATTTTATGTGATAATAACTTAAGTAATTATAGCAAGTTCATTATGCTTATTAGTAATATCCACAAAATAAACTTCATGATGAATATCTTACAAGAATCATTGCCACAAAACAAAATTGCAAAATCTTTAATTTAAAATAATATCACATTAATAAAGATTCTTATGTGTTCGCCTAAAAAATGGACGCACGGATCGTGTTAATCTGACGTGGACCATGTTACATGGATCTTTCAAGGCTTAAATATGGTTGAATAAATATAGATGCGAACCACGCGGATATCCGACGCGAGCCTCCTGCCTGAAAAATAATGGAAGTATGTGAATTTGTATTGTAATGATTGATTCTTAAGTTATTGTGATGCCTTAGGATCTATAGAAGATAACCTAGAAGTGAGCATACTGCTCAATGAATAATATGATTAAAAACGGTTAGTGATTGTATTTGAATTTATCGTCAACTATGGGATTTATCTTGATTGTAGAATTTATCATGACTATAGGACTTGTCCCGATTAATTATTAAAACTACTTACTGCTTTATTGCCTAGATAGTCATGGTTACGCCCGGACAGTCTAAATCTTCATTACCTTAGTAAAGGATAACCTATTGATTGTAATGTTTGACAAACTTCAGAAAAGATAATTAGAAAAAAATAATGAGGTCCTAAGTTAAGGATGAGCTTGAGCATATTGAATATTGTACATCATGAATATCATGGTGTAACTGATGTTTTAGCCGTTGATGACCCTGGAAAGAATAATGATCAAGTAAGAATTTAATGGTCATGAACATATTGAACTCTGAAATCACTCTATATCATATGGTGCAATTGATGTCGTGTCTATTCCTGAATTAAAGTCACATAATAAGAGAGAAAAATAAAGCTACTGATTAACATGATATCTCCTTATCTTTATTTGCATATATATTTCTCCCTATTGATTATTGGTGTTACATATTGAGCTTCATTGCTCATGGGAGGATTGTCTCCCATACTTTCGCTCCTGTAGGCGATGAGCACAATTGATATGTGATGATACTGGTGATGTAGATGTTCGTGACTTGGTGGCTTGCATATTATAGAAGTCTAGTCTTGAGTCATTTTAATTTTTCAATAAAGTTATTGAACTATTGTTAGTTATGTCTTTTCATTTTGGAACAATATTATATAATATTTTATTTGGCTACACGTATTTATAAAATTTTATTTAATGTTATTAACTTCGGCACAATGTGTCTATTATGTTGACCAGTCAACTATTCAAATGATAAGTCAAAGAAGATTATTGTAACGTTTCAACAGAGCATTTGCCACGTGGTAGAGTGGTCTTTCGGGGGCGTTACACTTCCGGTGTGCTACCGTAACACTCTTTGGATCGCTACAGTTTAGCTATGATCGTGGCCGATCCTTCCACTCCCTTTTTTTTCTTTTCTTTTTCCCCTTTTTTCTAAGGCATCACACAATTAGATAACACTTGAAATTGAGAAATTGAGAGTGATATTCTAAAGCAAAACCAATTTGTGCTAATTTTGGTAATGTCCCTTGACGAACTACAAATTCCTAAGGACTACAAATAAGATCTTCAAGACCTTCAAGAAATGAGTCCAAGAACTAGGGTTGTCCACCTCCATGATGGTTTTGGGAGTTAGTGTTTGCCTCTAGTAAACATAGCAGTTTGGATTCTCTTTGCATAAGCTTGCTCAGAAATCTTCCTCCATGTTGCTGCTAAAAGATCTTAAGAAGAAGATTGTGTGTAACTCTCCCGAATTCACATCCCGCCACGTGGCAGAAAATAGACTTGAAGACGCTACGATGATACTACTTTGACTTGACTTTGATCAAAAGACTGGTCAACAATATGCGGAAGCAATAACTTTAAAATAAAATAGTCTAGCAAGATAAAAGTTCCTTTTACATTATCCGAATATTGAAAACATAGAATAAAATAACCGTATAAACTAATTAGACTTAGAAGGCTAGCCTCATGTTAAACTCCTATCATGTGCAAGCCTTCACATCACGAACACATCACCAGTGCCATCATCTATTCTTTATTACCTCCCTCGCCTACATGATCAAAAGCAGGGGGAAAACAGTATCCCATGAACAATGAAGCCCAGTATGTAACAATAATAATCAATACAATAAAGCATATACTAAAACAATATCAGGGAATAGATAATCTCAGTACTATCATCTACTTTACTTTCTCCATTTTTTCTTACCTATTAATTACCTTTTCAGTAACTATAGTTTCAATCATGGAACCATCAATTGCACCATCAACATGCGTAGTGGTTGTAGTATATAGTTGGTCCATGTTCAGTTGTATCTTTTCATTAGCAAGAACATCAGTTGCATTAAGATGCATAATGATCAGTATGTTCAAGCCTACTTTATTCTTTCTTTCATTATTTTATCTTAATCATGACAATCAATAAGTGAACCTTTACTAGGCGCGATGAGATTCGGGTTGTCCCACCACAGGCATGGCTAGTTAGGCCATGAATAAGTAGAAATCATTTGGGTCCAGTCCCGCAACCCCATAGTCAAGATAAAATTCTGCAGTTAGAAATAAATCTTGCAGTCGAGACAATCTCGCAGTTGGCGGGGCCTTAATCTTCATGCGGATAATTTCAATCACAAACATTAGTAGTTTTTAAGGTTATATTATTAGTGGTGAAGATCAAGATAACCTAGGAAAGCAACCATCAGGATTAGCAAGCATTATAAAACAACAATGATATGGCTAACTTTTATCAAGCAGAACATGGCCCGTGTCAAATCATGATACAATCCGCGTCTAGGTGAGAAAATGGGCGAGGTATCTCGATCTTGAGAAATGATCTATGTTAGGGTGACACTGTCCACTTTAGCAGGCACCTCCATTTCCTAGGCGAAAATGATCCGCATTTGATATATCATATATTGATATCGTTCAACACGGTTCATGTCGGGTTGACATGGTTCACTTTTGCAGGCGCGTCCGTTTCCTAGGCGGAAACGACCCGCGTGCGATATATCATATATTGATATCGTTCAACACGGTCCATGTCAGATAAAACACGAGTCGTGCTAGGGTTAGGGTTCAACTTCTGGTGACGCGATCCATGGAACACCTACCGTGTCAAGGGTGACATGGCCTGTGTTTCGTATCCTAGATTGTGAGCAAAGCGCGGCCCACATCTTGTAGACATAGTTCGTGTTCCCGACGTCTCGCGTTGTCCGGCGAGACACAGTTGGTGCTTTGAACGTCGTGGTTGTGTCATGCAGGGGACACGACTCGTGACGTGGGGTCACTCGACTGGTGTCTGATAAGTGCGATAAATGCATATGTATAATTAGTATAATTCATAGCCTTATCATGTGATTTAGGTTATATTTGTCTTTAATTCCCTCAAAGAAAGAGAAACTACTCAAATTGAATTATTGTGCAAGATTTTCAGATGGAGCAACTCAAAGGTGGAGAAAATCGGATGCCACACATAAGCGTAGTGAGACTTAACCGAAGAGAAGGACTCGGCTACAGCTAACACTGCAAACGTCCGCAGCGCAGCTCACTATGCCCATAGCGCAGCTCACCATGCCCGTAGCACAGCTCACCATGCCCGTAGCGCATCCCTCCATAGCCGTTGTAGCGACGTCCATCAGACCGTAGCGCACCTCTCCATGGTCGTAGCGCACACGATGCACAACTGTAATACCAACAAATGGTCGTTAGTGGTTGGTGGCTTGACTACAGTGCATATATAAGGGATAATTAGGGTTTGAGCACTCTCTATCTTCTCTTTTGGATGGAGCCAAAATTTGGAGGCTTGTAATGACTCTTGGGGATTCTTAAGCTTGTAAGAGGTACAATCAATGTTGTGTGTTTGTAATTTTAATTTATGTTGAAGGATTGTGTTTGAACTTGTGATTTTGAATATTATGATGGATTTCTCCTCTTTTATTTATTTCTCTCTCTCCCCCTCATTATGATGAATTAATCTCTCTTGTTTTAGGATTAGATGAAATTTAGGATTTAATTACTCTGGAATAGTGATTATGCTTGTACGTGACTCTTTTATTTAGTAAACATCTTATTAAGTTCTTGTGAGATTAGCTACCTCATTTGAATTATCCTAAGTTGTTAAGTGATGTAAGTCATCTTATTTAACTAGTAGACTTTGCTAAATATGATATATGAGTGCTATCTAGAAATAGAAGTGCCTTGTATTGCTTCTTGATGCTCATGAATATGAATGCAACTAGTGTTAGCGTGAATGCATGAAAGTGTTATTTCACAACCCTAGTTAGAATTGCATTACCTAGAAAGAGGAATGCATGATTATTGGAGTGAATTAAGAGTCTAATGCATGTCATATCACTATCTCCT
>LTAE01013214.1:10302-23178 GCA_001647135.1 Pontederia paniculata
CAAATGTTATTCATTGTCATATTTTATCAATTTTAGATGATAATTAAGTTATGATAACTGATTATGAAATCTTCATTTTCTCCCTCTTTCAATCGTATTTAATTGTGAATTTAGAAATGATATTATTAGTCATCAGTTTAAGTAATTGTTAAATGAATGTGTCATGCAATTGTGTAAAGTTATGGTTCCTTTATGTTAAAAATATGCTATTTTTTTATTTTTTCTAGTCTTAATAACTCATTGTCAAATATATACATATATGTGCCAAACTTAAAAGTCAATGTTACTTTCAAATAAAAAACTTAAAAATCAATAGTTTATAACATAATTCCTTGACAAATATCATAATAGAAACTCATAATATTATTTGAAAGCAAAAAAAAATATTTTTATATAATCCAAATTTAAAAGCTATTAAATTATCAAAAAAATGAAATTCATTGTTATTTAATGATAAGAAGATAAAATCCATCTAATTTAATCCAAATTTAGAAGTTATTAAAAATTATCAAAAAAATTGAATGATGTTTAACATGCATTGTCAAGCAACTGCAAGCAAAACATGTCGCCCATTATTTATCTTTTTCTTCTTGCCATTATTTATATTATTTTCAGGAGTAATAAAAATCAAGTAAATTAACATAATTAATTAAGAAACTTTCATTCTCCCCTCTTTATAACAAACTTAATGTGAATTTATGAAATTCCGTTTTTATTAATTTAAATAAACTTTCATTCTCCCCTCTTTATAACAAACTTAATGTGAATTTATGAAAGTCCATTTTTTATTAATTTAAATATTTTCATTGTAAATTTGAATATATTATCCAATTGGTAAAGTCATGGTTGTTATATGATAAAAAATGTCGTATTTTTTCTATTTTATATATGTAATCTACAGAACTCTTTCTTAAACCTATACAAAGCTAATTAGAATTTGAAAACCTTTTAAAGGTCTAAATAGAAGTTTAAAAGTCACTAGTTTATAACTAAATATCCTTAACAAATTTAAAAGGGTTAACGAGTAATGTTATTTATTTGTTATTATGATTTTCATACATGGTATAGAATGTGAGGCAATTATTTAAGTTCCATTACACTATTCATATATAACAAGCCTTATATACAAGTTTATATTTTAATTATATGTAAAATTAGTAAAGCATTAATGATTTTTTTGATGTAACTAACATCATACTAGTAACCATCAATTGACTGGTAAATTAGTTTGGTCAGATATGTAAAAATCAAAGAACCGACAAATCGATAGAAAATTGGTTCATTAATAAAAAAAATGTAGACCCACCATTACCCATGTATGTTATTTATTGTATGGAATTGTGTTGGCCAATGAAAGATGATCGTGTAGAATAGTGTTGACTAAATGGAAGACATGAAAAAAAAATAAAAGGAGAAAGAGAAAGAGAAATGAATGAATAAAAAAGGAAGTAAGTTAAAGATAAGAGAAAATAATATGTTAGAAATAAATGAGAGTAGTCCAAAAAAGCAAAGACAAGGGAAAAAGAAAACAAGTAAAATTAAAAGGTGATAATGAGTAAAAAAATGAAATAGATATTTTATGAGAAAAAAATAAGTTTAATATTTTGTCCTAAATAAAGTTCATCGGCAAGAAGTTTGGCCTGACGGAGGAATGAAGTGACAGATGAATCACCCTTCCGGAGGTTGTGAAGTTGCATTTGTAGTTGTAGTAAGCGTGTTTCAGATGATCCACCGAAGGATTACTTGAATGCCTCCAATATCGCATGCGAAGTGCGGAGGCCGACCACAAGGTGTAGGACATCTTCAGAGAGAGAAGCGAGGATCCAACTGAGAAGCATTTGATCATGGCGTTGCTATTCATGATAGGTGAGACCGCCGCTGATAGGGGAGGTTGCATCTGTCGGTGGGCATGGAATGGTGCCATCAACAAATTCTTGTATATCGAAGCTGATAAGTAGAGGAAGAAGTTGGATGACCCATAATAAATAATTTGTTGTGGTCAGTTTTAAGGAGAGGAACTGATTTTCTTGAGGAAGAGTAGGTAGTGGGGTTGCTGGTAGCTCATGCTGGAGAGAGATACATGGAGCCATCTGATGAACAGATAAATATGTTGGTTACAATAATACAAGATTGACTTGCAATTGACCACGCGTAGATTCATCTCATGCAGTTATGCTTTTACCCGTTTTTATATTATGTTCAGGAGCAATAAAAATTATCAAGTAAATTAACATAATTAATTAAGGAACTTTCATTCTCCCCTCTTTCTAACAAACTTAATGTGAACTTATGAAAGTTTGTGTTTACTAATTTAAATATTTTCACTATATATTTGAATATATTATCCAATTGGTAAAGTCATGGTTGTTATATGATAAAGAATGTCATATTTTTCTATTTTATTTATGTAATATACATAACTATTTCTTAAATCTAAACATAGCTAAGTAGAATTCAAAAATCTTTTAAAGTTCTAAATAAAAGTCTAAAAATCAATAGTTTATAACTAAATATCCTTAACAAATTTAAAAGGGTTAACGAATAATGTTATTTATTTATTCGTATGAATTTCATAGAGTTCAATTACACTAGTCATATATAACAAACCTTATATACAAGTTTAGATTTTAATTATATGTAAAATTAGTAAAGCACTAAAGTTTTTTTTTGGCATTACTAACATTAGACTAATAACCGTCAATTGACTGGTAAATTGGTTCGGTCAGATATGTAAAAGTCGAAGAACCGACAAATCGTTAGAAAATTGGTTCATTAATAAAAATAAAAAATGTAGACCCACCATTACCCATGTATATTATTTATTGTATGGAATGGAGTTGGTCAATTAAAGATGATCGTGTAGAATGGTGTTGACTGAATGGAAGACATGAAAAAAAAAGAAAAAATAAGAGTAGAAAGAAAATGAGAAATGAATGAAGAATAAAAAAGGAAGTAAGTTAAAGATACGAGAAAATAATGTGTTAGAAATAAATGAGAGTAGTCCAAAAAAGCAAAGACAAGGGAAAAAGGAAAACAAGAAAAAATAAAAGGTGATAATGAGTAAAAAGATGAAATAGATATTTTAGGAGAAAAAAATAAGTTTAATATTTTGTCCTAAACAAAATATTTTTTGATAAAATATGAATAATAATTTTAATACGATATTAGGTTACCAGTATATTATTATTATTATTTAAGTATTCTATAATATTTAATTATATTATTTTAATAAATATGGTTCAATTCAATTGAACTAAATCCAATCATGATTGCACATCAATTGGATATCCGGATATAATACCATTACAATAGATGAATAACATCTCTCAAAATTTTAAAATATTATATAATAATTAACATATCTAAAATTAAAAAATAGCATTAAGAACTCAACATGTTCATACAATTTTAAATATATATAAAAGTTCATTAGATATATCAAAAATATTATTTTAAATTGCACGAAGGGCAAGATGTTTCCCTTGTTAAGGAAACAAGATGAAAAAAAAATTGGAATAGTAAAGATAAAAAAGGAAATGCTTATGCAGAAAAAAAGAAGAAGATGACAAAAATGAAAAAAAAAGAAGTACAAAAAATACAAGAATAAAAGAGCACAAGGAAGATAAATGGAAAGAAATGGAAATAAAAAAAAGAAAAATAAAGATGGAATCAGTAACAAAATAGAAAAGGCGAAGGTAATAGAAAAAGAAAAAAAAGGAGAGGTTTCTTGCAAAAAAAAAAAAGAATTATTAACTAAAAAATTTAGCATGGATTGTGATCAAATATAATAAAAGTTATTTTAAACCCTAATATTTCTAAAGAAACCTTTTCATATTAATAATTAAGTATTGATTGGTTAGCAATAAAGTTTTTTCTTATAAATAGTATCTACGGATATTTTAAAACATTGGTAGATAATATTATTTTAAAAGGTATGTTTCTTTTCGATTGAACTCGTTCTTATTGATCCAAATCCGACCTATAGTTGACACGCAAGTTTAAAGCATTAAGTTAGGACTTAAGGCATATGTATCAGTTATGTAAAGATTAGGTCCAAGTACTTTTTATTCATATTTATTTTTTATTTTTATTTTACTTTAATATTTTTTGGATTTTTTTTATACGGATAATTATAATACTAATTTGAAGGACATCAATGATGTTATTTTCATTTCAATAATTCTCTTTTCAAAAAATAACTTAGATAGTATTGTTGATTTCACAAAATTAAGAGGGGCAATCAATACTATTATTTATATAACATTTAAATGACTCATTATTTTTTTACTATTTTTTAAATGTTAATATATTAAATTGGTCATTAATGCAATGATGTTATCTACAAAGGAAAAATATTTGAAAAATCTAATTAAAGTTGAATACCATTCAAGGTTCCAACTAAATAGAATTTGGATAATTACATAGATATCATGTATATATTAATTCTGTCTTTTGAAGAATAAATTATTTAAGGGTACAATGAAGGTGTTACCTACCTAAGGGTACAATGAAGGTGTTACCACCGTACTACTTATCTTATCAATCGATACATGATAGATCTAACAACTTATAACAAACTATTTAAGAATTAAAAAAAATTATATCCATCATAGATTTAATATCTTACGACAAACATGATAAATAGTCCGATATTACCTACTTAAGTAGGTAGCACCTCTATTTTATCCCATTATTTAATCATCGTACAAGTAAGATAGCATGTATATATTAGTACTATATTTTAATGACATGTGGGACCCACAAAAAAATATTTCAATTAAAAATCAAAGTATTGGTCTCACATTCTTTATGTGTCTATGATCGCACTGAATGCACCTAATTGCACACTAATATTTCTTATATACATATTGTTGAATCTAGGATCCCGAGATTATTTTGATGATCACAAATTTGTGAGGGAACTTAGTTTGAACTAATGAACTTATTGAGCTGATTTCTGAAACACAGGATACTCAGGTTCAGACATGATAGGTCGACCGAAGTTAAAGAACAAACGACCTATGAACATAGAAGACATATCAGAAGAACACTATGTGTGCAGTGGTCGTCCAAAGTATATGAAGTGGTCGACCAATATCGAAGGCAAATGTTTGTGAAGAGAAGACAAAGACTGAGCAGTCGACCAAAGATACAAAGAGGACGACCAAAGAAAAGAGCTTAACAGGAGAGGATGACCGATGAAGAGCAATGGGCGACCGACGGTTTCACACATATGACAAAAGGATGGAGAACGGACGGTCCAAGGAGAAGTGGATGCCCAGTGAAAAGACTTAGTCGAAGAAGGCTATTGGCTAAGCAGAGAAGAGATCGTCCGTTGGTTAAGAAAGGACGACCAAAGATCCGAGGTTGAAGGCAATGGACGTCCAAAGGGCTTAGGGTGAAGACAGTGGACGACCAGAAGGTTGCCAAGGCTAGAGTGGACGTCCAAAGGCTCTTGTGTAGAAGCAGTGGACGACCAAAGCAGATGACAGACAGGAGATTGGTCGACCGAAGATGAAGTGCGGACGACCGATGAACATCAAGCGAAGACAAAGGTCATCCGGAGTCTTGGTGAGAAGACAAGCGGGCGTCCAGGAGTTTTTCAGAGCTGATGGAGACAGAAGATGAGACGACCGATGAGGTGTCAAAGGTCATCTGAAGGTTGAAGAGATAAAGTAATGATCGACCAGGGTTTTGACAGAAGAAGAATGGACGTCCAAGAAATCTAGCGAGTTGTCAGTGGACGTCTAGAGTTTGTTAGAGGAAGCTTTGGTGGACTCCGAGGATCTCATTGGGAAGTGAGCTAACGACCAAAGTATTGAAAGAGGAAGGAGCGAACGTCCGAGCATCTCAGTTTGGAATGAGTGGACACCCGAAGTATCCACAAGGATGAGCAGTGGACGTCCAAAGGATTCAGGGAGAATCAGTGGACGACCACAGGTGTGCCAGAGGAAGTGGCACAGGTCAAGTCGGTCTTCCGAAGGTGCAGCGGGCGACCGAAGGATCTTGACAACTCTTCAACTCCAGAAGTGGTGCGTTCGGGTGATTGAGGAGAAATCAGCAGGCGACCGGAGCAATTGAAAAAGAAGGATATACACAAGGTCAAGATCGATCGGTCAAGGGTTTGGCGGACGACCGAAGAAGCTTGACAGGTGTCTTCAACTCTAGGGGTGGAAGCCCGGTTGGATTGAGGTGCAACCAGCAGGCGACCAGAATAGTTGAAGACGGTGGAACAAAGTCAAGATCGATCGGCCAAAGGTTTGGAGGACGACCGAAGGAGCTTGACAGATGGCTTCACTCGACAGTGGACGTCCGAGGTGATTGAGGTACAATCAACGAACGACGAGAGATGAGTGAAAGCTGGAGGATGTCAAGATTGGTCAATCAAAGATGAAGCGCGAGCGACCGAAGGAGCTTGACCGCATTCTTCAATTGGAGAATGGACATCCAGGAAGTTGAAGTGGAATCAACGGGCGACTAGAGACCAGTTGAAGAAAGGTACTCACGTCAAGATCGAGCGGCCAAAGGATTGGCGGACGACTGAAGGAGCTTGACTGAGGGAGAAATGCTTCAGCACTTGGAACTGCGGATGTCCGAGGATGAGCGGTGGACGACCAAAGCACCAGGCGACAGTTCAAGTGGAGACTTCACCAGATCAGCGGTCGACCGAGGCAGGAGCAACGGGCGACCGAGGGGTAGGTGAAGGTACTGTACTTGAATTAACGGCTAGTTTCCAGAGTGAGGGAATTAGGTCGTTAGTGCAGAGTATATATTATAATCCCAAGAGTCTTGGGAAGTAACTTTGGCAGAATATTCAGTGAGAGCTTGAGCGAAAGAAAGCCTTAGTTTCCCATCTGCGATTCGAGTGAAGAATCCAGGATAGAAGAGATTATGAGTTTGTGAGCGAAATGTAAGAGGTTGTCTCCTTGTCCTCTAGAAATGAAAGGAGAAGTTGTAAGGGAGCATTCACCCTTGAAAAAGGAGTTCAGTGATCTCCGGAGATCTCGACTTCGAGAAGATCGGAGCGGGGACGTAGGCCAAGAGTTCGGCCGAACCTCGTCAACAAACTTTGTGTTTGTGTGCTTGTTTGTTTTCTCTACTCTTTCTCATTACTTACTTATACTTGCATCTGCATACTTTCGCTAATATAACTCATCTATCATAACAAAAGTAGAAAAAAAATTTAATACACCAATTCACCCCCCCTCCGCCTCTCTTGGTGCCATCCCGATCCTACACATATATATGTCAAATTTATTTTTAGTTTTTTCTTTGAGACTCCATCTCTCGTCTTTTAATTAAAAAAATATTCAAGACTTTGTTTAAAGCTCCCATGCTAAGTAAGATCATGTGAATCACACACTTTGTCACTTATTTAATTATTTAAAAAATGTTAGAATTTTGTTTGTTGTTCCTCACGCTCTCTTTTCCTCTCAAGAGAATTAAGATGAGATGATGCACATAGTACACTTCATTTTTTGTCTATTTTATAGGCATAGATGTAAAATATATTTAAAATAATAAAAATATATTCCTCACTAACAACTCTTTGAAGATCTCATGGTTTTCTTTAAATACCAACCACCACATGTCTATTCCCGAAGCGTCACGATCATTAATCTCCACATTCAACACAGTAGCGTTACAATCTCGCCCGTGACTCTATTTATATGTCGTGACTAAACCACTTCAACATTAACCTTTTCTTTCCCTGTCTGCCTCGACTTTACGGCCAGGCATCAAGCCCTTAAACTAAGGTCGTCGTCCTCGCCAACATCCAGAAAAGATCCTACTCATGTTTCGAGCAAAATCTTTGGTCCAGCGATGACATCTCCGACTCCAAATAATGATCTTCTCCATCGGCGGTGCTGCATCCACTCGATCATGACCGTGACTCTAGTTTCACGGGTCGTGATTCGACTACTGAAGAAGAAGAGATCGAGGTCACGAATGTAACCTCTGTTTCACGGATCGCATTGTAAAGGCATAACAACTCGCTCACAACCATGACTTCTGCTTTTCACGGGTCGTGACTTGAGAGGAGAGCATCTGCATGGTTTCGCTCACATTTGTGATTCCTAGATCACGAGTCACC
Source organism: Pontederia paniculata (assembly GCA_001647135.1). Classification (NCBI taxonomy): domain Eukaryota; kingdom Viridiplantae; phylum Streptophyta; class Magnoliopsida; order Commelinales; family Pontederiaceae; genus Pontederia; species Pontederia paniculata. The sequence continues at coordinate 18,398 of LTAE01013214.1, forward strand.
CAAAGTTTCATGGGTCTTGACTTCAGCTTTTAGTGGCTGTGAACCCCCTTCACAGCCATGACCACGCCTCCTACTCGTGTTTTTTCGAGCCTCTCTGACGCATTCGATGGAGCATCGCAAGAAGAAGAAGACTCTGAGGATCTAAAACATAGAAGATGAGGAAATGAAGGACGAGGGATTAATCGCAAGGCTACAATAATGTCTTAAAGATGAGAGAAAATAATGTGTTAGAAATAAATGAAAGTAGTCCAAAAAAGCAAAGACAAGGGTTAAAGGAAAACAAGAAAAATTAAAAGGTGATAATGAGTAAAAAGATGAAATAAACATTTTATGAGAGAAAATAAGTTTAATATTTTGTCCTAAATAAAAGTTTTTTAATAAAATATGATTAATGATTTTTAATACAATAGAAGGTTACCAGTATATTATTATTATTTAGTTATAAGTATTCTATAATATTTAATTATATTATTTTAGTAAATATGGTTCAATCCAATCATGATTGCACACCAATTGGATATCCGGTTATAATAACATTACAATAGATGAATAGCATCCCTTTAAATTTAGAAATATTACGTAATAATTACCATATTTAAAATTAAAAAATAGCTTTAAGAGATCAACATGTTTATACAATTTTTAAATATACATAAAGTTCAATAGATATATAAAAAAATATTATTTTAAATTGCACGAAGGGCAAGATGTTTCCCTTGTTAAGGAAACAATATGAAAAAAAATGGAATAGTAAAGATAAAAAAAGGAAATGCATATGCAGGAAAAAAAAGAGAAGATGACAAAAGTGAAAAAAAACAAAGAAAGAAGTACAAGAAATACAAGAATAAAAGAGTATAAGGAAAATAAATGGAAAGAAATGAAAAAAAAAGATGGAATCAGTAACGAAATAGAAAAGGCGAAGGTAATAGAAAAAGAAAAAAAAAAGGAGAGGTTTCTTGCAAAAGAAATAAAGAATTGTTAACTAAAAAATTTAGCATGCATTGTGATAAAATATAATATTATTTTAAACCCTAATATTTCTAAAGAAACCTTTTCATATTAATAATTGAGAATTGATTGGTTAGCAATAAAGTTTTTTTATAAATACTAGCTATGTGATATTTTAAAACATTGGTAGATAATATTATTTTAAAAGATATGTTTCTTTTCGATTGAACTCGTTCTTATTGATCCAAATGCGACCTATAGTTGACATGCAAGTTTAAAGCATTAAGTAAGGACTTAAGGCATATCGATTATGTAAAGATTAGATCCAAGTATTTTTTATTCATATTTATTTTTTATTTTACTTTAATAATTTTTGGAACTTTTATCTTTATACGGATAATTATGATACTAATTTGAAGGACATCAATGATGTTATTTTCATTTCAATATTTTTTTTAAATAATAACTTAGATAGTAGTGTTGTTTTCACAAAATTAAGAGGCGGTAATCAATACTATTATTTAGATAACATTTAAATGACTCATTATTTTTTAACTATTTTGAAATGTTAATATATTAAATTGGTCGTTCATGCAATGATGTGATCTGCTAAGGAAAAATATTTGAAAAATCCAATCAAAGTTGAATATGATTCAAGGTTCCAACTAAATAGAATTGATAATTACATAGATACCATGTATATATTAATATTGTCTTTTGAAGAATAAATTATTTAACGGTTGAACGAAGGTGTTACCTACTTAAATAGGTAACACCGTACTATTTATCTTATCAATTTATTATATTAGATACATGGTAGATCAAATAACTTATAACAAACTATTTAATAACTAGAAAATCATATATCCTTCCAATGACGGACATGATAAGTAGTACGATGTTACCTACTTAAGTAGGTAGCACTTCTGTTTTTCCATTATTTAATTATCGTACAAGTAAGATAGAATGTATATATTAATACTGTACTTCAAAGACATGTGGACCCAAAAAATATATTTCAACTAAAATTCAAAATGTTGTTCTCGCATGTCTTTATGTGTCTCTGATCGCACTAGATCCACTTAATTGTGAATGCACATCAATTATTTTTAATTTTTTCTTTGGGACTCCATCTCTCATCTTTTAATTAAAAAAAATATTTAAGACTTTATTCAAAGCTCCTACGTTAAGTAAGATGATGTGAATCACACACTTCATCACTTATTTAATTATTCAAAAAATGTTAGAATTTTGTGTGCAGTTCTTCACGCTCTCTTTTCCTCTCAAAGAGAATTAGGATGAGATGATGGGCATGACAAACTTCATTTCTTGTCCATTTTATAGGCATAGATGTAAAATATATTTAAAATAATAAAAATATATTCCTCACTAACAACTCTTTGAAGATCTCACGGTTATCTTCTTTAAACACCAATCGCACATATATATTCCTGAATTGCCACGATGCATTAAACACGATAGCGTTACAATCACATCGGTGACTCTATTTATATGTCGTGACTAAACCCCTTCAGCATCAACCTTCTCTACAAAAATTTCCCCGTTCCCTGCAACTCCAAGCATCAATCGTCTCTTTGCCTATCTACCTTGACTTCATGGGTCGTGACTTAGCTTTCACTGGCTGTGAATCCCCTTCACAGCCATGACCACACCTCCTACTCGTGTTTTTTCGAGCCTCTCAGACGCATTCGATGGAGCACCGCAAGAAGAAGAAGACTCTGAGGATCTACAACATAGAAGATGAGGAAATGAAGGACGAGGGATTAATCACAAGGCCATAATCTATTACATACCAGAGCGATAAGCACTGAAAGCAATACAGAGACTTTTTTTCATGGATATCACTCCAACCCGCTTTGCTTACGATACCACTTTGGAGGTCTATGGGATGCAGAGCGATATTACGCAGCTTTTCAGATGGATCAAGAACGCTCGCTTCCTCGAGAAGGTTAAGAATACTTATGGGCAACCTACTCTAGAGTTCCTTAGCAGTTTAGGACCATTAATGTGGATGACTTCGAGTACAAAGCTACAAGGATAGAATTTCATATATACAACAAGAGGTTTTTTCTATCCTTTAATGAATTTCATAATATCTATCGGTTCCAACATGGAGGAGACCGATGTGTATCCAGAGAGTTTGACACGTAGGAATTCTAGACGACCATCACAAGAGAGAGGACCTGCAATTACTGGTACGCATAGAGAAGCTTGATGTAGAACCATGTGCTTTGCTTCACCAAAGGATCCTCTCTAACACCATATGTTGGTAAGGTGATAGCGACAAGTCCCCCAATGCAAAAGATCTTTATCTACTGTACGTGATGCTCGAGGGGATTGGGGTCAATGTCGGAGCCTTCGTCGCCAGAAACCTTGAGCATCACTTTAAGAAGGCAATGGGCAAGATTACTGTCGAGGGAATGATCACCCTGATCGCGGAGCATTTCAAGATGAAGTTGGTGGATTCAAAGTTGGTCAAAAGCAACACATATATGGACCAGCATACGGTGCTGAACATGAAGCTCACCTACATCGACAGGGGAGATACCATGTCCATCTTCAAGAACCGGGAGGATAGGATCCCATGCCACGAGCTGCAGAGGTTCACGATCTTCAACAAGGACAAGTGTCTTGTCTTCCTGATGCTTTTTGGACATCTTGAGCACCCACTATAGCCTTCACCACGATGACAAGTTCCACCATCTAATGCAGGGCCGTCTTTTGAGCTCCCTAGCGCCCTGACCGGGGACAAACCCTCCTACACTCCACAATATGATTTTTTAGATATTAAGGGTACCTTGGATGTAATCAGAGTGGAGCAGTAGCGTCAGTCCGAGATGATGCTGAAGATACGAGTGCACCAGGACAGTAGTGACGAGATGATCCGCCGCATGCACAACTACCACACCAACTAGGGGCACTATGGGTCGTTCTTCACACCGCTGCTGCTGCCATAATGATCTAGATTGAAATCCACAACGATCTGGACTGAAATAAGAGCAAACATGAAATAAAAATCAGAAGTCATGGCCATGAGCATGTCCAAGCCAAAGAGCAGATATATTCGTCACGACCGTGAATGCATGATCACGACTGTGAGCGAATCAACAATGAAGACGCCTATATTCGGTCACGACCATGGTAGGCAACTCGTGGGCCATGACATCCTAACAATGAAATAAGATAACTAATGGTCAACAATGACTTGACCCGGATACGAATGATTCCATGCATTCACAGTTGTTACAACCTAGTCAAGGGCCATGATAATTCTCGGGATTTAGTAGAATTTTAAGTTATTTTTTGAAGATTTTAGCTATGGATTTAACCTTATCTGATGGAAAGAAAGAATAATTATATGAGGACTCCCTTCATATATGAGAAAACTATAACTAGCCCCTCGAGACCTCCCATGGAGGGTATGCTTCAAGTCTAGGAGTACTACACTCAGAGAGGAAGACAAAGTGTTGTTGTCATATTTTCTAAAGGCTGTCGTCATGAAGGTGTTTTTATTCTAAATTTTAGTTATATCTTCTTTCTTTATTGTTTGGAAGGATGAACTCCCATGTAATATTTTAAATTTATATTTTTGGAGATTTTAATTGCTACACAATTCACATGCACATAAGAAACAATTTTACCGATAGCATAACATATTCAACTAGTGAATGAAAAATATTTAAATTGATCATTAATATTAACAATTTTGTATTCAGACATTAAATATTTGGATAAATCAACAAAGGGGAAAATCGGTAAAAAGATTTGATTCAAATGTGGGACTAAAGTAAGTAATAAGTAATAAGTAATAT
>LTAE01013216.1:0-12875 GCA_001647135.1 Pontederia paniculata
GAGCAAAAGACGGAGGAAGAAGTGAAGTCAAAAGCAACAGAAGAAAAGAGAAGACGACAGAGGCCAAAACATTTTGATGATTACTTGATGTAATAACAAGAGAGTCATGTAATAGAGGAGTATAATAGTAGAAAAGAAGAGGGAAGAGGTGTGAAAAAATATCGGAAAACAGTTACGCGAAGAGAAATAAAGTTCTACTTAGCTTTTGTCGAGCCTTTCCATTGTCGTGTTCTTGTTCCTTCATTCTCCACAGGTTCTTCAAACCGACGTCGAGCTCCTTCTCCGGCGATCTTCCCAAGCAAGAGGTACTCTGGCGCAACAAGGCACTTCCGCGTCTCTGGCTTCATTCCAGTTCCCTCGCTTCCAGATCTACAAAGGACGACGACGATCGGCGGCCAACCCTAAAACCTGCACAAGCAAGGAGAGGAGTGAGAAACTGAGGAGAGAGAAATTGCCCGTGGTTTTTTATATTTTTTAAGGCGGAGGCGTCGAGGTTTCTTCTCGACTCGCGTGCGGAAGTGGGTTACGGCAAGCTGGGCTTCTACAGTAGTTTACTACAGTACTCTTTCTCTAATTCTTTGGCAATTACACCATCGGAAGAAATCTGCAGGCACAACAAAAACATAATAAGGAACGACCAAATATCTGATACCATCCAACTTCTTCAATAAGTTCACGTCGAATCTTATATTGAGACAATCGCGTATGTCAAGAGACTGAAGATGATGGCAATTGTCAAGGATGGCATGAAGAGCGTCATTAACCAGCCAATTATCAATAAATTGAAGATGACGCAATTCTTTCATGTTATTAGCTATTGCAAAAGCTTCTGAAGCCTTATATCTCATATAAGACTCGCAGTTCGGTCCGACCTCGAAAGGATCAATATAGTCGTTAATTATACCGAGACATTGGAGATGTGGACATGCTCGACCAATTGTCTCAAGACACGTGGGAGAGAAGTTGGAATGCGAAATATCAAGATACTCCAACTCGGGAGATTTCTTTGCGAGGTAAATAAGGGCTTCATCAGATACTTCAGAACATCCTATCAGGCTAAGATATTTGATCCTGTTACAACTAATTAACAAGACAAAACAAAAAGAACAAATCAAGGCATAATTAACCAAAAGTAACATTGTAATGAAATAACTAAAAGCAATGACATATATGAGATAAATTTTTCAGTAACACGAACCATTTAGGGTTTTATTACTTTCAAATAACTAAATCTACAGCATAAAGAAAATAAATTAGACAAGGCAAGTAGTGCAGTTAAATGATTCTATTGGATCCAAATGTGAAAAAAGTAAAACAGAACTTGATAATTGGGATGAAATTTAAGATAATCAAATTATGTGTACATCTTTGGAACAAAACTTATTGATGATTAAAATAAGTCTAGTATATAATGGATGGAATTCTTCTTAAAAAGCATACATAAGAAAAAAAAAATCCAGGTCAGTTTGGAAGGCACAAATTTTCTTTCATAATTTAACAATCATGACAAATCATTTATCATATAGAGAAAACATTAATTTCTTTTATTGTTAAACAGTTCGAACTTTGATGACAAAACTAAAAGAGGCAACGGTTCATAATTTAATATGTGTGCACCGCATGTTAAGCAAACATAGAAAAACAATAAACTCTCCAGGATGCAAAAGAAAATTGTATGGCATAAAATGATAGATAAAGGGAACTTGTTCGAGGAAGAAATACACGCCTGTCTGCAATGTGATAAATCAAGTCATCGTCTGCCCTCAAATTGACATAGAACTCCTCCATAAGCCCATTACTCCTATTGACGGCATCTTTGGCGGCAGAAACATCCTTGTGGAAGACACTGCATGTCAGTGCCTGCTGAAACATGAATTCGGGTCAGAACAAGTCGACGACCCGCCATAGCTGGGGATCCCAAGAGACATCTTGCCACCAGCGGCAGACCCACTGCGCCGTCATAATTACGTCGCATGCGCCCATCTTGCGAAAGATTACAGAGAGCGGGTCGCGAGGAAGTTGTGACCAGTTCCTCTCATCGTTGGCATGCGTCGGCCGGGGAGGCAATGACTGCTCAACGTCGACCTTCTTTTCGACGAAATCTAATGCGCCTACAACAGAATCCACCAAAGATACTTCTTCCATTTCGAATACCAATTTATGTGACCAGCTCCGCTTAAATCGATGAGGAGGCATGATACTGCTATGTAGCTGAAATACTGTCGCGACAACTGAAAAACAACGATTAAGCACTATTTCTTAAATACTGTCACGAGGCTTTCTCTGGTCTTCAGGTCAGGGTGAACGAGGGTTGCATCTGTTTAACTGGGAAACCGTTCAATTACCAAAGGAAGAAGGGGGACTGGACATCAAATGTATTACGGCGATTTGCAACTCTGTAAAAGCTAAACGTATATTCTCAGTACTTAAGGAGGAAAACTCCCTGTGGGTGAAGCTAGTCATGGCAAAGTACGGTAAATGTCATCCTTGGAACAAGTCTATCTTCAACATCCGCTCATCTTGGTGCTGGAGATCTCTCGGTAATACCTTATCCAACATTAAACTGGGTATTAAAAAACACATAGATAACGGGCTCTCCACCCACGCTTTCTCGGATCCCTAGCTTTTTTCTACTCCAATAGTTTTCATGCCTACCTTCGTGAATGTTGATATGATCGCTGAAAATTTTCATGTTGCCGACTTTATTACTGATTCGCGATCGAATCTTCATATGCTTGAAAATTGTTTTGGCCCTGAGTTAGTCACTCGTATCTCTTCAATTCTTTTACCTGCGAATTCCTGTGAGGATTCTTGGATCTGGGCCCCAGACCGCCATGGGTCCCAAATGCTAGCTCTGTTTACTCCTTTGGTTGTAGCCAAGCCCGCCCTGCCATGGACAGTGGACGACAGTTTTGAAAAAAAACTATGGAAAATTAAGATTCCCCACAAAATTCACATTTTTCTGTGGAAACTCACCCATTTAAAGTTGCCCACTAAACATCTGCTTAGTAAATTTGACCCATCGATTAACTCTGCTTGTACTTTATGCGGTCGATATGTGGAAACGAACTCTCACCTGTTCTTTGAATGCTCTTACACTAATGAATTATGGTTGCTTTTTCAGTCCAACTTGCAGTATAACTTTCGCTTCAAAGACACCGGTCTGGTCATCGGGGAGTTGGATCTCTGAGGGAGAAAACTTGGATAATCATTCAAAAATCTCCTTGTCAATTTTTGCTCACACCCTGTGAGGAATTTGCAAAATACGAAATGACGCCTACCATAGTTCAAAACATGCAACCGTGTCCAGAGCTGGGGAAAATATTGTGGCTAACTACAACGAGTATGCTAGACAATTTGAATCTGAGGCACCACCTCCCCAAGACCCACTCTGGATCCGGTGGGAGCTCCCCCCTCCGAGTTGATTCAAGCTAAACTCGGACGGATCTTTTCAGGACCCGACAGGAAGGGAGGCGCGGGCTTTATCATAAGGTATGCTAATGGAAAATTTGTATTTGCAGGTACTTTAACAAAGACTTTTGGGACAGTTTTGGAGAGCGAAGCTTGGGGTATGCTATGTGGTTTGATTAAGTGCCTCGAACTCGGAATCTCCAACGTCTGCTGTGAATCCGACTCAACCACTCTGATCAATCTGATGCAACGTCAAGACAAATGCCCATGGAAATTGTTAAATTTAATGAGGAACATATTGTGTATTATCCCGAAATTCTCATATTTTACATGCGCTCATATCTTCCACGAGGCCAATAGAGCAGCGGACCTTCTAGCAAACTTAGGAAGAAATTCCCACACTGATGTCTTTTGGAAAGAAGACCCGCCGGTGGGGCTCGTCGATATTTTGTACTCAGATACCTGAGGTATTTTTTTGAATAAATAACTATCTTTCTTATATAATAAAAAAGAAAGAAACAGAAGAAAAAATCCAACACCAACCGACGTCTCTTCGGAGACTTGAATGACGGCTGGGGTGCAATCGTGCAAGCATGCAGAGGGATGTAGCTACTTTAATTTACTGCTCTTGGGCGAAGAACTGCAAGGGGCAGATGCTATATATGTATGCAGATGGTCAGATTTGTTCTATGCTTTTAACAAACCGCACATATGAGCAGCTTGTGGTGACACGATTCCGCTTGTGCGATTATTAGGATTTCTTATTTTAATTTACTTTTTTTGTCAGTGTGGGAGTCCCTGTTAGTAAATTAAATTACAAAATTATATTAATAAATTTGTTAGTGTAAATCTATCTGAAATATTTAACTTTCAACGAGATCCCATGAATATTTAACTTTCAAAGAGCAATTTGCACTATGCACAGATGCTTGTCGAAGCTTGGAGCAAGAATTTGCAATGGCCAAGGAAGAAACAGCCACCGAAGCAGTGGCCGAGATAGAAATTACTGTTAGTGGGCGCATATCGAATGTTGGCTATAGAATTTAATTGTTTATTCCCCATTTACTTCCTGCCATTTGTAAAACCACAAATTTATAATTATTTTTTATATATTAACATCAAAACGGAAAAGGCTTTTGTTAGTTTGAGTTGCAAAAAATTATGCACCCGAACGCAGCTCATTTTAAAATTATTTTTTCAAAAGAAAAACTTTGTTGCAATGTTGCTAACGTGCCCTTGCATAGTGGACAGTATGTGGGTTGTCCACAATCAGTTTTATCAATGTTGGTTGGTAACCGCAGGTGGAGCTTCTGCTCCAATATTTTAAAATTTTATTTATGCTTCTTATAACCATATAAAAGAAAAACGGACAAATTAAACACAACATTTACAGTTACTCATAAAAAAATAGCAAAGCCATGGTTAAACAACAAAAAATATAAAAAAACACACACATTAATGTAACAAAAAGCAACTTGCATAAAAAAAATCCAATTAACCTTCATGTAGACAAGTAAATTCGTCAACAAGCAATCTACACTAATGATGTGTATTGTGAACACATCTTGGTACATAAATGCAAATTATATATATGACCTATTTTTAAGTTTCAACTTGCTCAAAAAATAGGTAAGATACTTCTTTTGCCCTTAATCATACAAAGTTATATAAAGGTATGTAATACATCGAAGCTCGAATCCATTAATTAAAGAGCTACACTCGGAAGGATAAAAGCGGTAGCTAGATACCCATGTGTAATAATAATATAGTTAGGTTTTAGTAATTTTTATCACCAATGAAAATCAAAATATGAAACGTTTTTTTCTAAAAAAATAAAAATAAACTGAAGCTCTAAGAAAGAAAATTGAAGGGTGTCCTTATTCCCACTCCTAAAATCTTAACGCCACTCCTTTCTATCCATCTTTACCCTTCTATATTTTATACTAATAAATAACTTGATTAATCATTCTTAAAAATGATCAATTCCCAATAAAATCTAGATTAATATTTTATCCCTTTTAATATCAATCAGATTTTTTATCAAAAAGTTTTTATTATTTATTTATTTTATTACAACTAATTATTTATCATTATATTATATTATTTATATATCACTACAAGAAAAATGATCATTAACAACCAAATGTTAATGACGAAATGAAAAAATGATCATTAATAATAATCATTAGCGGCGAGTAAAAAAAATCGTCATTAATTATAGTAGTCAGATATTATAATATATTTTTTTATTAATACCATACATTTTTTTACGAGTGCGTAATATAACTTTTTTATTAGAAGTACATTACCTTTTTTATGAAGTAAAGTATAAGATGTAAATATTTATTATTCAAACGTTACATCTTCTCAATAACTTTTTTTGCATCTTATATTTTATTTTTTTCAAAAAATATTACACACATGTACTAATCAAAATATATTCACTTACTCGCGTTACTTTTTACATATCTAAAATTTGATATCTATACTAAATTTAATAATGAACACTAAATAATGATTTATTTATAAAAACTAATCTAAATCACATTAAAAATCACTCATATAAATAATATATTATAATGATAAATACTTAGGTGCAATAAAATAAATAAATAATAATAAAATGATATATTTTTCATAAAAAGAGTGTGACATTAATAGGGAAAAATATTATAATATATTGTTAAGATATTATATTAATTATATATATAATTATTAATTATAGTGATGTAAATAAATAGTCATAAAAATCTGATTAGTATTAAAGGATATATAAATATTATTAATTTTCTTGGGAATGTGCTAGTTTTATGAGAAATTAATAAAGTTGTTTAATAGTATAGAATAAATAAGAGTACAGTTGATAAAAGGGAGTGGCTTCAAGGGCATCCAAAATTGAAATATGATTTAAAGAGTTTTTTTGTAACGCTCATGCCGACTCTTCGAGTTCTGCAGCAGCTGGTGTTTGACGTCCGCGTGCGGAGTGGAAAACGGAGTCCAATGCAAATTAATTGGATTTAAGTCATTAAACTGATATTTTTGAAAAAAAAATCCATGATCGATTTATTAAGGTCCAGAGTATTTATTTTGTTATTAATTTGTTTTTCTAATTTACTAGTGAATTTAATTGTCCTTTAAAATAAATCAACTTTTCTGAAAACATGTCGTTCTTTTATAGTTTAATTATTTTATTGGGATAGAAAAGAATAAGGACAAAATGAATAGGATGGAGTAGTATTAAAATTTTAACATTGATATTAAAATTATTGAAAAGAATTAAGAAAAGTAATGAAGGCACAAAACAAATATTTTCATATAGGAATCTAAAAAAATGTATGAGATTCTATTGACAAGGTGAAGACGAATAAGATTATATGCTAAATACCTAAAGTAATATCAAAATAGTTAATACTTGATAAAACTCAATCCTCACATATATTACGTAATCAAATTTTTTCCTGTTCTCACTCTAAAAAATATTATTATCATTCTAGTATATTAGATAATATAAAAAATATTAATTAACAACTAATTATATTGAGTGAAATAATAATTGTTTAGAGTGAGAACATTGTTACCTTTTTTGTGAAGAAAGTGATATAAAGTTATCATTTTATTTGGATAAGTAAAAATCCTAAACTTTAATATTTGTTGCATATTTAATTAAAGCCTTCATTAGTTGGATAAACCATCAGCAACTTTTATTTTTTCATTAGATTTGACATAAACTTTTTTATTAGATTAAAGAAAAATACAAACTGACATCAACTCTATAGTCAACGTTCGAAGGCCGCGATGGAGCTGAAACGGCCACCTGCTGGCTGCCGACCGGAAGAGGCGCTGTCCCCAGTGCGCATCACGCTCTAGAGACAATGTTGCAGAACTCCAATTTCCAAAGGTCGGATCATTTATTAGAATATTTATTGACAATTACTTAATTCACAGCTTCATCATTTGTAGGTGCAAACGTCGTTTAAACTTACATTTCTATTTAGAGTCGCTGTTTCTTACCAGGGCATGCCTGCATACGTGATTTGTTCAGGCTGAGAGCATGGAGGACATCAGTGCCGACCCTGTGGCTGCTGCTCGCATAGCCATGGATCTACTCGCTCTATCCGATTCCGGGGCCAGGAAAGATGATGAGGTGAGGAAGTGGGCTGACCTTCCTCCTGATGTCCTCTCGATCATCTTTCGCAAGATCGGAGCAGTCGATGTCATGACCCGCGCGCAGTGGGTTTGCCGTCCGTGGTGGAAGCTCTCTTGTGAGCCCCAGACGTGGCGGATAGTGAACATGACCATGCACGCTGATGATTCCTACAGCTCGAATTGCCTTGCAAAAATGGCATCAACGGCAATCAGTCTGAGTAATGGTGGGATGGAAGAGTTTTATGCCAAAAACTTTGTTGACGATTCTCTGATGTATGACATTGCACTGAGGTAGTAATTCTCCTTTGATTGTTTGATAGAATTCCTGTGTCCTCAGAATAAGTAGATAATTTTTACTTTGTTTTCTCAGTAATATTTTATGTTGGTAATAGATCCATGGCACTATGAAATGTGTAATACTTACTGTGTTTTTTTCTCTTATTCCTGTCAGCACCAATGGTTGTTTGAAAAGGTTCAGTCTTTTATCGTGCGGAAATAAAATCTCGGATAGAGCTCTGATTGACCTCGCTGGGACATCTCCTTTGTTGGAGTACCTCGAAATTTCTCTTACCGTGTTTTCTCCATATATTCTCGGGGAAGTTGGTTCTGTATGTCCCCAGCTTAAACATTTTCGCTTGCACCATTTAATTGATAATCGTAGAGTTCATGGTCGTAGATTGTCTTCCTCTCGTTCAAAGGCTGCACATGAAATGGAAGCAATGGAAATAGCTTCGGCCATGAAAGAGTTGAGACATCTCGAACTGGTTGGAAGTTGTCTGACTAATGAATCGCTACATGCCATTCTTGATAATTGCCGCAATCTCGAGTCTCTCGATATCAGCAGCTGTTACGAGTTAAGTATGGACGAGAATTTAATGAAGAAGCTTGAAAGGATCAGAGATTTAAAACTTCCCGTAGTACTCGTGAGCTTTGATCATGAGGTTTCTGTTGAGGATTATGAAGATGATGCGAATGTTGATTTTTACCATCTTTTCTGTTTTTTCAATAATGTTCTTGACAATTATCTTGATGATCATCATCGTGATTAGATGATTACCTTCCTGATTTTCTTTCCGTGTTGCATGGGTAATATGAGAGTGATGATAATTGTTACTACCATTAGAGTGATGGTTTCTACTCTTGTTTTTTCCTACTTTGTCAGAATTTTTAAAAAAGTTGAATCAAGGTGTCTGTCGTCGTCCCATTTAATTCGTAAACTTTCCGGAAAATATTATGAGAGAATGACATTGAAATTCATATTTTTGTCGATGGTTTAAAGAATATTCCATTGTATAGTTGCATAATCACCCCTTCTTTCCCTGCCGCCGACGCGAGAGATTATTAGCGTCTGATCTAAGAAATTCTCATTTACATATGTTTTCTTTTCCAATTTTAATTTATTAATATTCAAGATTATTAGTATCTGAGATTAATCTGAGAATAAAATAAAAAGTTTTAATTAAATTATTAATTTCGATGATTTAAATCTAAAATTATTAACTCTTATTATTTTTGAAATATAATTAATTGTGTCAATCAACTTAATTTATTTGCTTGTGTTTTTGGAGAAGATGGAACAATCTCTCTCCAAGCAGATCACCCAAACCCTGACCTCCTCGAGGCGATAGATCGCCCAAGCTCCGTGCGTGATCTCTCGAATTTTTGCTATATGGAATCTGGATTAATTTTGACAATATTCTTATTCCCCATTGCTTCCGGATAGTTTGGTAATACCACAAATTTATAATTTATTTCAAAGCGGAAAATACTTTATTATTTTGAATTGCAAAAAATTATGCACCCTGATCGCTCATTTTAAAATTATTTTTTTCAAAAGAAAAAACTTTGTGTTGCTTACGTGCCTTTGCATGGGCCATGCATATACTAATGATGTGTACTGTGCACACATCTTAGCACATAAAATGCAAATTATCTATATGAACCAATTTTATCTTTTAACTTGCTAAAAAAAGGTAAGATACTTTGCCCTTAAATTAATTATTAAGATTATAATTATAAATATATTATTTTTAAAATAAATTAATTTTTAAATTTTTTTAGTAGCAGATTTAATTTAATCTGGTATGAGAGCTAGATGTCAGGCCTTATTTGTATTAAAAAATAATTTTAGTTATCCATGTGTTAATTTTTTTATCTAAATTACTTCACGTGAAGAAAAATATTAAGAATATAAAATTATAAAGTTAGCACATCTAATTTAACATTAATATCATACAAAAGTATAAAGGTTCCATACAAAATTCTAAAGATATAAGCTCGAAACCATTAATTAAATAGCTATTATCGGAAGCATAAAAGTAGTAGCTAGGTACCCATGATCACCAATGAAAATTAAAAGTTATATCATACAAAGTTATAAAGTTACGTAATATATCTAAGCTCCAATCCATTAATTAAATAGCCACACTCGAAAGCACAAAAGGTTTTGCTAAATAAATACCCAAAGGAAATAATAACATAGTAAGGTTTTAGTAATTTTTATCACCAATGAAAATCAAAATATGAAACCTTTGTTTCTTAAAAAAAAAATAAAGTGAACGCTAAGAAAGAAAATGGAAATATGATTAGAGTTTTTTGCAACGTTCATGCCGACTCTTGGAGTTCTGCAGCAACTGGTGTTTGGGGTCGACGTGCGGAGTGGAAAAATGGAGTCCAATGCAAATTAATTGGATTAAGTCATTAAACTGATGTTTTGACCAAAAATCCAGATCAATTTATGAAGGCGCAGAGTATTTATTTTAGAACACTAATTATTATTAATTTACTTTTCTAACTTAATGACAAAATGAATAGGATGGAGTAGTGTTAAAAAATTTCAAGAGTGATATTAAAAATATTGGAAAAAAGACTAAGAAAAGTAATGAAGGCACAAAACAAATATTTTCACGTAAGAATCTAAAAAATGTACGAGATCTATCGTAAAGTGAAAATGAATAAATTATCTTGCTAAATACCTAAAGTAATATCAAATAGTTAATACTTGATGGAACTAATAATTAACTTAATGGGGTCAATTGCCCCTTGCCCTGTGGTTCCGCGTCTGTGTCAAGCCACACAATTATTATATAATCTGTTTTTTCCTATTGTCACTCTAAAAATATTATTATCATTCAATTTTATTAGAATAGATTGAAAATATTAACAACTAATGATACGGAGTGAAACAATATGTTTTTAGAGTGAGAATATTGTTAAATGATATAAAATTATCGTTTTTTTGGATAAGTAATTAACCTGAACTTTAATGTTTGTTGCATATTCATGTAAAGCCTTTTTATTAGTTGGATAAACAATGACTAACATTTATTTTTTTATTAGAAAAAAAATACAAACTGACCTGAACTCAATAGTTAATGTTGGAGGGACGCTATGGAGCTGAAACGGCCGCATGCTGGTTGCCGACCGAAGGGACGCTATGTTGCAGAATTCCAATTTCCAAAGGTCGGATCATTTATTAGCATATTTATTGATAATGATTTAATTTACAGCTTCATCATTAATTTGTTGGTGCAAACCTCGTCGTTTAAACTTCCGTCTCTATATATATGTGAATTCAGTGTTTCTTGTTTCTTCCGTGGACATGCATGCATGATCAGAGCATGGATGAGATCGGTGCTGACCCTGTCGCTGCTGCTCGCGACGCAATGGGTCGACTCGTTCTATCGGATTCCGGGGGCAGGAATGATGATGAGGTGAGGAAGTGGTCGGAGCTTCCGCCCGACGTCCTCTTGATCATCTTTCGCAAGATCGGAGCAGTCGACGTCATGACCGGGGCGCAGTTTGTTTGCCGGCTGTGGTGGAAGCTTTCTTGTGAGCCCCAGACGTGGAGAGTGGTGGACATGACCATGCAGGCACATGATTCCTACAGCGCGGACTCTCTTACAACCATGGCATCAACGTTAATCCATCGGAGTAACGGTCGGATGGAAGAGTTTTATGCCAAGAACTTTGGTGACGATCTTCTGATGTGTGAAATTGCTGTTGGGTAGTAATTCTTCATTGATTAATTGGTTGATAATATTTGTGTGTATTTGGAATAAATAGATGTTGTCTACTTTGTTTTCTCATTGATATTTTATGTTGTTAATAGATCTAATACACTATGGAAGTGCAGTTCTTACAGTGTTTTTTTTCTTTTTTTTCCTGTCAGCACCAATGGCGGTTTGAAAAGGCTCAGTCTTATATCGTGCGGAATTAAAATCTCTGATGGTGGTCTGATTGCCCTCGTTGTGAATTCTCCTCGCTTGGAGTACCTTGAAATTTCTCTTTGCGAGTTTTCTCCATATTCTCTCGGGGAAGTTGGTTGTGCATGTCCACAGCTTAAACATTTTCGCTTGCACCATTTAGTTGACAATCGTAGAATTCATGGTCGTAGATTGAAGTCATCCACTCGTTCAAAGGCTGATCATAATTTGGAAGCATTTCAAATAGCTTCCTACATGAAAGAGTTGAGACATCTCGAACTGGTTGGAAGTTGTCTAACTAATGATTCGCTACATGCCATTCTTGACAATTGCCGCAATCTCGAGTCTCTCGATATCAGCAGCACTTACGAGTTGAGTATGAACGAAAGATTAATGAAGAAGCTTGAAAGGATCAGAGATTTAAAGCTTCCTGTAGTACTCTTGAGATCTGATCATGAGTTTTCTGTTGACGATTATGAAGATGACGTGAATTCCGATTTTTATTCTCGTTTGTGTTTTATCAATAATCTTCCTGACAACTATCATTATGATGATGTTTATTATATTCCTGATCATTATGTTCATGATCATCTTTCCGGGTCTTATAACTATGGCGATGGTGGATATTATGAGATTATTGATGATAATTATTGCTATTATGGGAGTGATGATGATTATTACTAACTGCCTCTACTTGTAGAACAATGTGCAGAGCTAGATTGTTTTTAGGTATCCTGTATGTAAGATACCGTGCAATGTGCTTAAATGATGGCCTGTACTTTAATATAAATGCACTTACATCCAATTAAAAGTCGGGATATAAAAGTTGTCCTATTTTTTTCTGAATTTTTATTTATTTCAATACTTTTTTTTGTTCTCTTTAATTCTAGTAGTTAATGTCATTAACAAATATAACTTGCAATTGCATATAATACATTTTAAGGTGCTTTTTCTTAATTAGGTTGTAATCAAGTGAATTTATTTCCTATTTTAATATTATTTACTTCATTCTCTTGTTTTCCTTCTTTGTCAGATTTTTTGAATAAGTTCACTTAAAGTGCCTCTTGCCATCCCGTTTAATTCGTAGACATTCCGATATATATATATATATAT